>CM053034.1:155293428-155320209 GCA_028564925.1 Lithobates sylvaticus
CATGGTTTCAGTAATCAATGTCCTTAGTCTGCTTGTCTTCAGCAAACTGTTTGCAGGCTTTCTTGTGCATCATCTTTAGAAGAGGCTTCCTTCTGGGACGACAGCCAAGGAGACCAATTTGATGCAGTGTGCCGTGTACGGTCTGAGCACTGACAGGCTGACTCCCCCACCCCTTCAACCTCTGCAGCAATGCTGGCAGCACTCATACTTCTATTTCTCAAAAGACAACCTCTGGATATGATGCCGAGCATGCAACTTCTTTGGTCGACCATGGCGAGGCCTGTTCTGAGTGAAAC
Organism: Lithobates sylvaticus; assembly: GCA_028564925.1. Lineage (NCBI taxonomy): Eukaryota > Metazoa > Chordata > Amphibia > Anura > Ranidae > Lithobates > Lithobates sylvaticus. The sequence continues at coordinate 155,293,725 of CM053034.1, forward strand.
CTGTCCTGTTCAACCACTGTATGTGGTCTTGGCCACCGTGCTGCAGCTCAGTTTCAGGGTCTTGGCAATCTTCTTATAGCCTAGACCATCTTTATGTAGAGCAACCATTCTTTTTTTCAGATCCTCAGAGTTCTTTGCCATGAGGTGCCATGTTGAACTTCCAGTGACCAGAGTGAGAGATAAACTCCAAGTTTAAACACACCTGCGCCCCATTCACACCTGAGACCTTGTAACACTAACAGGTCACATGACACCGGGGAGGGAAAATGGCTAATTGGGTCAAATTTGGACATTTTTTACTTAGGGGTGTACTCACTTTTGTTGCCAGCGGTTTAGACATTAATGGCTGTGTGTTGAGTTATTTTGAGGGAAAAGCAAATTTACACTGTTATACAAGCTGTACACTTACTACTTTACATTGTAGCAAAGTGTAATTTCTTCTAGTGTGTCTTTTCTTTCTAGTGTTGTCACATGAAAAGGTATAATAAATTATTTACAAAAATGTGAGGGGTGTACTCACTTTTGTGACATACTGTACCTTTTTGGGTGATCTGTATACCACGGTTACATGATAAACTGCACAGTTTTTCCAGTGCTGAGAGTTCAGGAAGGAGGATATTTTCACTGCAGCCTATATACACGCACACATGTGTCATGTCAATATCATGTGACCTGGCTATCTCTGAGAACAAGAAAAAGTTCTCTCCAGCATAAAAAGACACAACTGAGCATGTGCAGGTCGGCTACTCTACCTGTGTTAGCTGGCCTTCCCCAGAAAGACAGTGTAGGAGGAAAGGATCTGTGCATACAGGATAAAACAGCCTTTTTACACAATTCAGAGGATTAACCCTTTAAGTTCCACAGTGAGTATAACAAGCATGCTATGCTGCATACGCAGACTGATTTTACTGTTGTGGGTTTAGTAATACCAGTCAAACAGTTTACAATCTTAGCATACCATAAAAGTGAACAGTGTCAGTACTATGGCATCATTGTAGCCTAAATATTTTAATGCAAAGTATCCCATAGATGAAATTTTAATGTAACAAGTTTGCATAAATTGCAAAACAGAAAACAATTGTTACTGAGGTTCTATTCTTTACTAGAAGACAATTTTCAGGGCCGTATACCAGGTTTGATTAAAATTATGCTAAATCACCCATTTGATTTTAGATAGAAACTCCACTTACAAAAAGTTTTGAAAAAAAAAAAAAAAAAAACGGAGCTGGGCATCCTTCCTTCTTCTCCCTCCACCTCCCCCCTTCCCGGCAAAGCTCACTAATACAAAATAAACGATAGTGTATGATTACATCATAATGACCTTGGTGGGCGGGAAGTGCTGGGAACAATATTTCAGAAAAACATGTTCCGAGACACCGGTGGACAATTTATCACACTGGCATGTGTCCAAAACTGAATGCCAACTTCCCTTTTAAGGCCTCATACACATGACCATTGTTTAATCTCAGCTTATCTGTTGGTGAAGCCTTTCTTGTTTAAAGAGACTCCATCCCTATAATATTGAATCTTCCTGCAAGAATACAGTTACCTTGTTTTTTGCATTTAATCTCCTTGTAATTATTGATAATATTACAATATTAAACAGGCCTGAGAATACTGCTGGGCGCCACCATCTTGAATTCGACATCAGTGGCCTCATGTAGAATCAGAACTGTCAGGCAAATGATGCTCCATAAGCATACCCAGCTATCATTAATGTTTGAGGCGTCCTAAATAGCCAGATAGGGAGGGGGCGGGAGAAGGGGTTGGCACAGACAGGAAATGACTTTTCCAGGAAGTGGTCAGATTCCTACTGAAATTTCATGAGTCATAATAATGAAGAAACTTTTTATAAAGTAGGGAAACATGCATGTGGTTATTATTCTCTACTGCTGCAAGGCTTTCATTTAAAGAGGAGGTCTTCCGAAATTTTTTTTTTTTTAACCACTTGCTTACTGGGCACTTAAACCCCCCTCCTATCCAGACCAGTTTTCAGCGCTGTCGCACTTTGAATGACAATTGCGCGGTCATACAACACTGTACCCAAATTACATTTTTATCATTTTTTCACCCACAAATAGAGCTTTCTTTTGTGGTATTTGATCACCTCTGCAATTTTTCTTTTTTGTTAAAATTAAAAAAAGGCAGAATAAAAAAAAAAAAAAAAAAAGATTGTTTTTTAATTTTGTTATAAAAATTGAAAATGGGTAATTTTTGTCCGTCATTGATATACGCTGATGAGGTGGCAGTGATGGGCACTGATGGGTGGCAGTGATGGGCAGCACTGGTGGGCATTGACAGGTGGCACACATGAGGCATAATTGCCTCTGACTTTTCGGGACCGATGCCCCTTTAAGATGAGCCGCTGATTGGCTTTTTTTTTCTCCTCCGCTGTCAGCGGATCGCTGGTCACCCGAGGCTCAGTGACTCTGATCACAGCACGCGCAGGGAGCGTGCACAGGGGAGGACGTCATATGACGGCCTCCCGGGAATTGAGATCCGCGCTGTGGCGGTCATTCGGCCATAGCGCGGATGTCAAGTGGTTAAAAGTCAGCAGCTACAAATACTGCAGCTACTGACTTTTAAAATATGGACACTTACCTGTCCAGGATGCCCGCGATGTCGGCACCTGAAGCTGATCTGTCACTCAGCTCTCGGGTGCTGCCGCTGCCATCTTCGGTAAGGGGGATCAGGAAGTGAAGCCTTGCGGCTTCACTTCCCGGTTCCTTACTGCGCATGCGCGAGTCAAGCTGCGCAATCCGGATGGTCCCCGTGTGTTTCCCAGCAGACGGGGGGGGGGGGGGGGGAGAGGCATAGAGTCAATGCCCGGAAGTGGGTGCAAATACCTGTATTATACAGGTATCTGCACCCCCCTCGCCCTAAAAAAGGTGCCAAAATGTGACACCAGAGGGGGGGGGGGGTGGTTCCAAAAAGCGGAGGTTCCATTTTTGTGTGAACCTCCATTTTAAATATGAGGTCCAGTGACAGGATCTCTTAAGAGTTACATTCAGCATTCCCATTGAAGTGTGCATTGAGAGTGTACAAGTCCTAAGGATGCTTTAAAGTTATTGTAAATAGTCATACTTGTAAAACAACCCATTCAGTTTAAGGGCCGGTTCACACTAGTGCGATGCCAGACATTGCATTTGATTTGCACCGCATTGTTTTTCAGATCACATGCAATGCAAATTCAGCCATACAACCTGGCTGAATTCACATCACTTTCGGACCAAACTCGCGCAGGACCCTTTTTTGTCCGCACCAGAATTCGATCGCAGCATAGATTTGCCGGCGCTGCCCATTAATTTCAATGGGCAGGGGGGCTTTAGGAGTGGTGTATACACTGCTGCAAAGACGCTGCTTTCAGGACTTTTTTTACCATCCTGCAAGCACACCTCTCCAGTGTGAAAGCACTCAGGCTTTCACATTGGAGTGAGAGGAGAGGCTCTTTACAGGCGCTAGTTTTAGCGCTATAGCACCTGTAAAGTGCCTCAGTGTGAAAGCAGCCTTACACTATCAAGTTAGTTTACAACCTAAACACCATTAACAAAAAATATGAAAAAAAATCGAAAGTATTTTAAAATAAAGCCTCATACGCGCGCTTAGATTTTCTGATGACCGAACATCCGTTTTTTGTGACATACTACTCTCGTGTCAAAAGTGAAGAGGGTACTCACAATACAAAAATTTTCGTACGACAGAATACAACGTCAGAAGTGACGTTATGTGTTAAATATAATTTTGTATGTATTCTTTCGTTTCTGAGCATGCGTAGTCTTGCTCTTGCGATTTTTTTTTGGACAAAAAGCGCACTAATGAAAGGAAAAAAAAAAAAATCGGAGATTGAGTTCACATCCGACAAAAATTTTATAGTCTGCACATCCAGCTTTTGTCTGATGAAAAAAAAAGTCAAATCGGCTGTCGAAAGCACCGAATTAAAGCGGAGCTGGACCCACACAAAAAAATATTAAAAGTCAGCAGCAAAATACTGCAGCTGCTGACTTAATAAATGGACACTTACCTGTTCCTGGTTCCAGCAATGTCGGCAGAATGTGACGAGAGACCGCTCGTCTCTCGCTGCCCCGCCGCCATCCTCTGTCAGGGAATCAGGAAGTGAAGACGCAACGTCTTCACTGCCCGGTTCCCTACTGCGCATGCGCGAGTCGCGCTGCGCGCCTCTATTGGTCCCCGCTGTGTCCTGGGAACTGTGTTTCCCAAGACACAACGGGGCAGCTCCGGATAGGGGCGGGGCAGCTATACGGAAGTGGGTGCAGATACCTGTATTATACAGGTATCTGCACCCCCCTCCCCCCTGAAAAGGTGCCAATTGTGGCACCGGAGGGGGGGGGGGGGAGGAATCCAATAAGCGGAAGTTCCACTTTAGGGTGGAACTCCGCTTTAACAATCTGAAAATCTGCAGACAGCTTGTCGTACAATTTTTCCCTTCGATTTTGGTACACGGTACGAAAATCAGAAGGGAAAAGTCTGAAGACGAGCTGTCTGCGGATTTTCGGATTGTTAGTACGGTGCTTTCGACAGCCGATTTGACTTTTTCATCAGACAAAAGCCGGTGGTGCAGACTATAAAAATGTTTGTCGGGTATGAACTAAGGCCTCTTTCACAATGAGGCACTTTGCAGACACTAAAGTGCTAAAAATAGCGCCTGCAAAGCGCACCAAAAGAGCCGCTCAGCGCACTCCAATGTGAAAACCCTCAGGGCTTTCACACTGGATCGGTGCGCTTGCAGGACGCTGAAAAAAGTCCTGCAAGCCGCATCTTTGGGGCGCTGTAGGAGCGGGTGCATTTACCGCTCCTAAAGCGCCCCTTCCCATTGAAAACAATGGGGCAGCGCTGCAAACCCGCCTGCAAAGCGCCGCTGCAGCTTTAACGGGCGCTAGCGGAGGGGGGGTGGTTAAAACTGCCCCGCTAGCGACCAAAAAGCGCCGCTAAAACAACGGTAAAGCGCCGCTAAATATAGCGTCGCTTTACCGCCAGCGTGCTGAGCGCCTCAGTGTGAAAGTAGCCTTAATCTCCGATTTTCGGATGGTCAGTACAGAAATCCGTCACACAAGAGTCGAAAGTACAGCCACGCATGCTCAGAATCAAGGAACGAGCCGGAAAAGTTTGGCCTTGTAATCTAGAATTAACATTCGTTATCCGGCAGCTGATGAGATGTCAAAATGCAGCGCACATTCTCATCTTCTTTAATGGGATAATAATGAAGCTGCTTTGCTGGTGATAATGATGTAGTTATGGCAAATGTATTTTAAAAGGCATTTTTTTTGTACGATCTGAAAATCGCGAATCAACGCTCACCAAAAAATTCTACACGAAATTAGCAGAATGGGCCCAAAGGGTGGCGCTTGAGAAATGAACTTCCTCTTTCTACTCTCATAGTACATCACTACGTTCGCGTTTGTCAAACGACAATTTGCGAATAGTTAGTATGCTAGACAAAATGCTGCACACAGGCGTTTGACAAAAATCAGAAGCTCGGTCGTCCAACAATCAAACTGTGCGTACGAGACCTAAGACCCCATACACACTATTAGATTTTCTGCAGATTTTTGTCTTCAGATTTACCAAAACCATAATATGAGGTCAAACCTTCAGAGTTTCAATTTGTATGCAATCAGGCAGGTCCTTGAACTACACGGTTTTGGTAAATCTGGGGACAAAAGTCTGCAGAAAATCTAATAGCGTGTATGGGGCCTAAAGCCTTGTTCACACGGTACGATTGTTGGCAAACCGAGCATCAGATTTTTGTCAAAAGGGCGTGTGCCAGGATCTTGTCTTGCATACTAACATTACACAATTGTCATGCAACAAACATGAACGTTGTGACGTACTATGTGGAATTTCAGCTCTTGAGCGCCACCCGCTACCGACCATCCAAAACTCTGACGTCAAACCGTTGTCCGCCAAAAATTTACTAGCCTGCCATCCAACATTTGTTGGCCGAAAGTTGGACAAAAGAAGAGTACTAACCGTAAGATTTCAGGACAACAGTCTGTCAACAGACAATCCCCTGCCAACAATCGTACCATGTGTACGAGGCTTAAGGCTGGCCATAGATTATACAAACTTTCCTTTAGAGTTACCAAAACCATATAATATGAGGTCAGACCTAAGCACTTTCAATTTGTATGCAATCAGGCAGGCCCTTGCACTACATAGTTGAAGGTAAATCTAAAGAAAATTGTATGGTGTATGGCCAGCTTAAGACCCTATACAACTTTTGTTGTCTGATTTCCTTTAGATTTACCAAAACCATATAGTGCAAGGGCCTGCCTGATTGCATACAAATTGAAACTTGAAGGTTTGACCTCATATTATATGGTTTTGGTAAATCTAAAGGAAAAAAAAAAAAAATCTAAAAGAAAAATTGCATAGTGTGTATCCGGCTCACTTATAGCACAGTTTTGTTTCTTTAATTGTTGTGAGCGACTCATTGTGTTCAGCTGCTTAAGGAAGTGGGTTTAGTGTTGGTGTAGGTATTCATTGCTGCGCAGTGACCTTAAAGCCCCATACACACTATTAGAATTTCTGCAGATTTTTGTCTTCAGATTTACCAAAACTGCCTGATTGCATACAAATTGAAATGCTTAAGGTTTGACCTCATATTATATGGTTTTGGTAAATCTGAAGACAAAAATCTGCAGAAAATCTAATAGTGTGTATGGGGTTTAAGTTTAAGTTTGTTTTTTGTTGACTAGTTACTGCTGTATGAGTTCAGTGAAAAAGATCCTAAATTAAAGATGATTTGTCTGATAAAAACAATTATTTATTATGGATTGATCACCCACTTCTGGGCCGGTTCACACCACATGCAGTCTAGTGCGTTTTTTTCTACATCAGAAACGCATGGATAGTAGGTTATATGTTTTCCAATGGCATAATTCACATCAGTGCAGTCAGTTCCAGTGCACTGAACTGTACCGGAATGTCCCCATTTAGGTGAAGAAAAAAAAATGCATTGGAAGCATCAAAAATTCACCGGAAACGCATCAAAAACGCGCATGCAGAAATACTTCTGGACTGCATTTCTATGATGCGAACTGATGATTTAGAGCAGTTAAACAGTAAACCAAATCTGTTTCAGCACGATGTGAGCGAAACAACAACTTTTACATTCTTGGCATGAATCCTGAAGACCTCCTCTTACCTTGACAGAAAATATAAGGGCGAAGAATCCGAGGCAGCAGAAGTTCAAGTACATGGCATTGAAGAGCGACCAAATTATGTGATCTCGGATAGGGGGCTCCTCTGGCATTATTGTCACCACAGTGGACTGGATGTGCTGGATCGGTTGACTATGAATCTCTATGTCTTCTTTCAGCGGCTCATAGCCACGCTCGCTGTACTTGGGTGGAGAGGTGAATTCGTGGTTGTAACCGCTGGTTTCCATTGTTCCCGGGTAGCAGAGGAAAGAATAGGAGACTCTCGGCAGAGCTCTGTTGAGAAGAGTGTTTGTAGAACACAGGAGAGGATTTTGTAATGTTAACTGGTGGGAGGGAAAGGAGGAGTCTGATGAGAAAGTTTCTCTTCTCTCCTATGTTCCCAACAGAAGAAAGAAAAGAATGTGACTAGAGCTACAAGAAAAAAAGGAGTACACTAATAAGGAGATACATTAAACTTGTCCTTCTGGATTCAGGTTGCCACCTCATCCCTTTAAAACTGCACACATATTAATCACACGGGTTCTGTGGCTGATTAAGGTGGTAATTAAACTCACTTGGTGCCTTATCTGCATTTAATTAGCCACAGAACCTGTGTAATTTAAAGGTGTTTGGGTTTAAAGGGATGAGGTGGCAACTCTACCTCAGAACCTGTGTAATTCATATGTGTTCGGGTTTAAAGGGATGAGGTGCCAACCCTATTCTGGATCAACATCAGATCAAGTGCTAGGTTAACGGGAATGTCTCTTCATGTAAAGATATATAATAAACTGCGTGTACATTTATCTGTCCAAGCCTGAATACAGGATGGCTTTGTGGCAGATACAGCCTGATGGCCACATGTGATTATATACAGCAGTGGTCATCAACCATGTTCTCAGGGCCCACTAACAGGCCAGGTTTGCAAGATAACTGAAATACATCACAGGTGATATCATTATCTGCTCAGTGATTGCAGTCCTCTAGTCTGCATCTCCCCAAGGTAATACATAAAACCTGGCCTGTTAGTGGGCCCTGAGGACAGGGCTGATGACCACCGACTCCCAAAGGTAATACATAAAACCTGGCCTGTTAGTGGGCCCTGAGGACAGGGCTGATGACCACCGACTCCCAAAGGTAATACATAAAACCTGGCCTGTTAGTGGGCCCTGAGGACAGGGCTGATGACCACCGACTCCCAAAGGTAATACATAAAACCTGGCCTGTTAGTGGGCCCTGAGGACAGGGCTGGTGACCACCGACTCCCAAAGGTAATACATAAAACCTGGCCTGTTAGTGGGCCCTGAGGACAGGGTTGATGACCACCGATATACAGTATAGTGCAACATACACCAGCGGTCCGCACGCTAGGGTTGCCACCTGTCCGGTTTTGACCCGGACAGTCCGGGTTTTGACACATGTGCCCGGGTTTCTGCCTGCTGGAAACCCGGGCACACATTCCACCATCCTGTGGCAGCCGGATCGCTGTCCCCGGCCGCAACATCTAGAGTTGCTGCGCGCTGCGCGCATGATCCCGTGGCCGCTATTACTCTCACACAGCGGTGCGCTGGGAGCCGGCGGTTGCACTGTGATTGGCCGAACGGGCCATGTACGGGGCGGGGCGGGCCAGGCGGCAAACTTGGGGGTCTGTGAATGGTCCTGTGCTGGTCATGTATGGAGGCGGGGGCGGGGCCGGACTGTGGATTTGACAATCGCGCGGCGCGCCTGCAGTGCTTGCTCCCGGAGTCCTGCTTCAAGATGTGTGTTTCCTGAGGTATCATCTGCTTTGTCAGCACCTCTGTGTCCCCCCCTCCTTTGCAACACCCCCCTCCTCTGTGTCACCCCCCCCTCCTCCTTGTCACCCCCCCTCCTCCTTGTCACCCCCCCTCCTCTTTGTCACCCCCCCTCCTCCTTGTCACCCCCCTCCTCTGTAACACCCCCCCTCCTCCTTGTCACCCCCCTCCTCTGTAACACCCCCCCTCCTCTGTGTCCCCCCTCCTCTGCAACACCCCCCCCTCCTCTGTAACACCCCCCCTCCTCTGTGTCACCCCCCTCCTCTGTAACACCCCCCCCCTCCTCCTTGTCACCCCCCCCTCCTCTGTGTCACCCCCCTCCTCCTTGTCACCCCCCTCCCCCCCTCTGTGTCACCCCCCTCCTCCTTGTCACCCCCTCCTCTGTGTCCCCCCCTCCTCTGTGTCACCCCCTCCTCTGTAACACCCCCCCCCTCCTCCTTGTCACCCCCTCCTCTGTGTCACCCCCCCCCCCTCCTCTGTGTCACCCCCCCCCTCCTCTGTGTCACCCCCCTCCTCTGTGTCACCCCCCTCCTCTGTAACACACCCCCCTCCTCTGTGTCACCACCCTCCTCTGTAACAACCCTCCTCTGTAACACCCCCCTCTGTGTCACCCCCCTCCTCTGTGTCACCCCCCTCCTCTGTAACACCCCCCTCCTCTGTAACACCCCACTCCTTTGTGTCACCCCCCCTCCTCTGTGTCACCCCCCTTCCTCTGTGTCACCCCCCTCCTCTGTAACAACCCTCCTCCTCTGTAACACCCCCCTCTGTGTCACCCCCCTCCTCTGTAACACCCCCCCTCCTCTGTGTCACCCCCCCCTCTGTGACACCCCCCCCTCCTCTGTGTCACCCCCACCCCCCCCCCCCTCTGTGACACCCCCCTCCTCTGTGTCACCCCTCCTCTGTAACACCCCACTCCTTTGTGTCACCCCCCCTCCTCTGTGTCATCCCCCCTCCTCTGTGTCATCCCCCCCCCCTCCTCTGTAACACCCCCTCCTCTGTAACACCCCCCTTCTCTGTGTCACCCCACTCCTCTGTGTCAGCCCCCCTTCCTCTGTGTCAGCTCCCCCTTCCTCTGTGCCAGCTCCCCCTTCCTCTGTGTCAGCCCCCCCTTCCTCTGTGTCAGCCCCCCCTTCCTCTGTGTCAGCCCCCCTTCCTCTGTGTCAGCCCCCCTTCCTCTGTGTCAGCTCCCCCCTCCCCCCTCTGTGTCATCCCCCCTCCTCTGTAACATCCCCCCTCCTCTGTGTCATCCCCCCTCCTCTGTAACACCCCTCTCCTCTGTGTCACCCCCCCCTCTCTGTGTCACCCCCTCTTCTGTGTCAGCTCCCCCCCTTCCTCTGTGTCAGCTCCCCCTTCCTCTGTGTCAGCTCCCCCTTCCTCTGTGTCAGCTCCCCCTTCCTCTGTGTCAGCTCCCCCTTCCTCTGTGTCAGCTCCCCCTTCCTCTGTGTCAGCTCCCCCTTCCTCTGTGTCAGCTCCCCCTTCCTCTGTGTCAGCTCCCCCCTTCCTCTGCGTCAGCTCCCCCTTCCTCTGCGTCAGCTCCCCCCTTCCTCTGCGTCAGCTCCCCCTTCCTCTGCGTCAGCTCCCCCTTCCTCTGTGTCACCCCCCATTCCTCTGTGTCAGTCTCTCTCTCTCTCTCTCTCCCACCCCCCTCTCTATCATGCCCATCCCTCTCACCCCACCCCCACTCTCCCCCCCCTCTCTCTCCTGCCTCCTCCCCCCTTTCTCTCACCTCCTCCTCTCTCTCACCCCCCTCACCACCGCCTCTCTCTCACCTCCTCCTCTTACCTTCCCCTTTCTCACCTCCCTCCCCCACCTCTTTCATTCCTTAGGGGATGGGGGCCCCATGAGTATAGCTGTATGGGGCCCCAATAATTACTAACAGCAGCCTTGTGAGTGAGTGCACCAGTTCGGATGTGTCCTGAATCCTGTGTCTTGCCGACACACTTCTCCCCAAGGCTCCCACACAATGGAAGGAAGGAAAACAGCACTACAGTAGAGGAGCTCCACCCCCAAACTCCGGCTCCCACACTTCCTGGCTTGAAGCGGCTCTCGGTAAGGCAGTCCAATGGGGGTCTTTCGGGGAAGGGGACACTGATGGGTGGGTTCCCTGATCTAATCGAGGGGGGGGACCGATATAAGGGAAGGGAGTCTGTGGGGGAGGGAGGTGGACGGTGTCAGTAGGGCAGTGGACGGTGTCAGTAGGGCAGTGGACGGTACCAGTAGTTACCATCCACACTAAGCGTGACGCATTATTGCTCTCCTCCAGGTCTTTAAAATCCTATAGTGTATACCACAAAAAAATTTGCGCTGCTAAAGTGTTCGGGTTTGGCTTGAGGAAAAGGTGGCAACCCTACCGCACGCATATCCCTAAGTACAGTAAATCATTTGATGGCTGGGGTTCATTACTCCGATTTGTACCTATGCTGATAACAACCATAAAGCATCATCTAGTATTTCAATCATTTCTATCATAAAAATTAAAACCTACCTAATATACATATGAGATTCGTTTACTTACAAACCAAAATTCGGATGACATTTTCGTTATTTAGAGATTCAGAGGTATACGAATCTCCGAATCACAATAGTAACGAATTTAAATGAATCCGAAATAGATTATAACAAAATGTATTAGTTTCATTCAAACTTTTTGTTAACCGATTACGCCCTGGTTTTTACCAGAGCGTAAGCGACCAGAGCACTTTTTGCGATTCGCGCTGCGTCACTGACAATTGCGCGGTCATGCGACGTTGCACCCAAACAAAATTGACGTTCTTTTTTCCCAACAAATAGAGCTTTCTTTTGGTGGTATTTGATCGCCTCTGTGGTTTTTATTTTTTGCGCTGTAAACAAAGCGACAATTTTGACAAAAAAGAAAGTATTTTTTACTTTTTGCTATAATAAATATCCCCCAAAAATATATATTAAAATTTTTTTTAAAAGTTTTCCTCAGTTTAGGCCGATATGTATTCTTCTACATATTTTTGGTAAAAAAATCGCAATAAGCGTATATTGATTGGTTTGCGCAAAAGTTATAGCGTCTACAAAATAGGGGATCGTTTTATGGTATTTTTATAATATATATATTTTTTTACTAGTAATGGGGGCAATCTGCGATTTTTATCGTGACTGCGACATTATGGCGGACACATTGGACACTTTTCACACTATTTTGGGACTATTGACATTTATACAGTGATCAGTGCTATAAAAATGCACTGATTACTGTGTAAATGACACTGGCAGGGAAGGGTTAACCACTAGGGGGCGATGAAGGGGTTAAGTGTGTCTAACGGAATAATCGCAGTCTCTATGGATCAGTGACAACGTTCTTTGCCAATGAGGAGCTCTCAGTCCTTTTTAGTGAAATAGAACAAAGTCCCAAAACTGTATGCAGGAGTATAGTGTCTCCTCAGTAGAACCTCACACAGTTCTGATGCTTGCAGATACTATCAGCCCACCTGTCTGACTTCACCACCAGCCCACCTGGCTGCTGTGAAGAATGCCCCAGGACAAGAGTTTGGGATTTAGCACAACACTGTCCCTGAAAATTATGCTACGTCTGGCAGTATCTCCCTTTGTATGCCTCTGGGTTTGCTGAGGTACTTACAATGTAATGTCCTCCCCACTGCACTGGGCAAGAATCCTGTTCAGGCCTCCAATTAATCAGATCTTCCCATGCCAGCCTGGATGTCTTCTGCACAAGACCGTAACGTAATGAAGATCCCTCTCTGAGGCCCCTTTCACACGAGGCGGACTCCGCTTCCACAGAGTCCGCCTCCGTCCGCCGGCTCAGCGGGAGATCTCTCCGTTGATCTCCGCTGAACCGGCGGATGACAAGTCCCTCTCCGCTCACTGAGCGGGGAGGGGCTTGCGAGCACCGCTGGTCTCTATGGGGAGATCGGATGAAAACGGACAGTGTGTCCGTTTTCATCAGATCTCACCTGATCCGATCCGCCAGCGACGGATCTGGACGTAGAGCCATACGTCTGCTTTTGGCGGATCGGACCGGGTCGGATGTCAGCGGACATGTCTCCGCTGACATCCGACGCTCCATAGACTAACATGGAGCACCCGTTCAGATCCGCCGTCAAAACTGACACGCGGATCTGAACGGTCCGACCATGTGAAAGGGGCCTTAGGCTTCCTCTCCTTGCGTTCCTCAGATCCAGCCTTGAGGCAGAGCTCCTAGACCTGGGGTCCCCTCCTAGGCCACACAACAGCAACCTCAGCATTCCATCTTCCACCCGATTCCCCTGCTGCTCAGTCTCCACCATATTTAAGGGCAGATCCAGCCATCCTGCCAGTGAGTTCTGCCTGTTGATTGGCCAGATTCCCTCAAGTATGCACATCAGGACATTCTACCCTCCGCCCACTAACTTCCAGAAGCTTTTCCAAGCTTCTAGAGCCAGGGGAGGTACCAGAGAGTACCCGCCCTACAGAACTCTCCAGCCTGATCTGGAGAAACCTGACCCAATTACAGACTCGCACAGCTATGATTCAAAAAAAAAAATTTCCTACACTAGTTGTGTACTAGAGGGTGCTGCACTTTTAACATGCACACACCATATAATTGAATTCATGGGCGGCAGAGCTTTTTGTTCCATAGTTACATAGTAGGTGAGATTGAAAAAAGACACAAGTCCATCAAGTCAATCACAGTGGACACATTATCAGCCAGTCCTTTCTGGCCCATGGGTGTAAAGACCCTGTTAAAGGGATGCCAGAGCTGGCAAGTGGATAAAGCCAAAAGTGTTTTTTTCTTATAGAATTGAATAGAGGTGTGCATGGTTATAACCCCTCTCTCTGTCTTTACTAGGGACAATAACCCTCTCTATGTGTCTTGGTAACCATTGTCCCAGAGACTAAAGGTGAGAGATAATCCAGATAGTCACCAGAACAGGAACAGAGGGCAACTATTGCAGTAGAACTTTCCTCTTAAAGTGGTGGGCCAGCAGCTACAAACGCTGTTGCTGACTTTTAATAAGCACACTCACCTGTCCAGAGTGCCCGCGATGTCGGCCGCCCCGTCCCCCAGCTCTCCTGGCCCGGCGCCGCCATTCCAACTAAGGGAAACAGGCAGTGGAGCCTTGCGACTTCACTGCCCGTTTCCTACTGCGCATGCGTGAGTCGCGCAACACTTTGTGAATGGCCGGCTGTGTTCTGGGACACACACAGTTCCCAGAACACAGCGCGCCCCATTCCCCAGAAGACAACGCGATGAGAAGACTGAAGATCACCGTGGTGTAAGAAGTGGCAGATTAGGACGATCTGCCTAGCAACAGCCATTTCTGGTAAGTTTAAAAAAAAAAAGTTTTTTCACTTTGTTTTCAGATTTTTAGGAACATTTTGATGTCATTTTTTTTTTAGGGTGGCCCTCTGCTTTAACTCCTGTTGTGTACAGAGGGCAGAAAGTAAAGAAAAATCTGTGACACAGAAGGAAACCCTTCCATTCTCTACAAAAAAAAAAAAGCTTAGATATACCTTTAGATATAATTTGAAAGCAAGCAGAGGCATGAAGAAACAAAACATGCAATTAATAAGTAAATCTGCCTGGGTTTGATTTGCAAATGTTGGGAATCTTGCCCAAAATTCGAATTTCCCAAACTTAGTGAGGGTGTACTGTGTTCTTAAATTCTGCCCATTTGTTGTTCCTTATTTCTGGCCGCCAATTTGCGATGCTTTCGGACAGAAGTTTTCGATTCGCATACTTTTCAAGTATCTATTCACCGTGCATTTTGCTGACTTATATACTTACGTATATATACAAATATATTGAAGAAATATATACAAACTTTCTTGAAGAAAGTTTATTAACTATTATTGGACATGCACAGTTGCGCTGAATTTTTCTATTGGATGTGTCATTTGTGGTACTATATAGGTTCATTTTATAGAGTACTGGCTGGCACTATTCAATATATTTGTTTATTTGTCACATGTGGGAACACAGTGTATGCAGCAGTATTGGGCATATGATTATATGCACAGGTTTTGAGGTATTATAGTATTGAACACTTTTTTTTGTTTTTTTTTGGTGGCACTTACTACTCACATTGATACATTAGTATTGATCAATTGATTGTGTATACGGTATGATTTTTTTTCCCCCAGAATGCAACATTAAAGCACACCTTCGCCCTAAATGAAAATATCTTTTTTCCCTGCCTCCTACCCCCCCTTACGTTCGACTCGAATCTCATCCCTAGTGTCAGCCCTGCCCCTGCTATTAGAGGCGCATGCTGGGTAAGGGTATAGTGTAAAGGCACAAAGCCTCCTGAGGTAGCTGCCACAAGGAGAGTGATTACCGTTCTTTATGTGGGAGGACTGCACCAGATAAGCATGTAGGAAAACAGGAAATGAGAGGAAACTCTCAAGTAAGGAAATCCCCATTTGCCACCAAGGTCACCAGAACTAGCATCCCTGTTGAAAGATATTACCTCTATTAGGCTACTTTCACACCGAAGCGCTGGGCGTGCTGGTGGTAAAGCGGCGCTATATTTAGCGCCGCTTTACCGTAGTTTTAGCTGCGCTTTTCGGACGCTAGCGGGGCAGTTTTACCCCCGCGAGCGTCCGAAAAAGGGTTAAAACTGCCCGCAAAGCGCCACTGCAGCGGCGCTTTGCAGGCGGGTTTGGAGCGCTGCCCACTTGTTTTCAATGGGAAGGGGCGCTTTAAGAGCAGTAAATACACCGCTCCAAAGATGCGGCTTGCAGGACATTTTTCAGCGTCCTGCAAGCGCACCACTCCAGTGTGAAAGCCCTCTGGCTTTCACACTGGAGACACAGCAGCGGCTGTTTAAAGGCGCTCTGCAGGCACTATTATTAGAACTTTAGCGCCTGCAAAGCGCCTCAGTGTGAAAGGGGCCTTACTGTTCTGGGGACAATCCAAAATTTGGGGATTTCTTTCACTTTGACTTGGTGATAACAGTAAACAGGACAAGTAGAGAGGAAGACAGAAAGTGGAAATGCTGCACACCAGAACCCAGCTACTATATAGAAAGTTACAAATACAGCTTCAGCCTGAACTCCTCTTAGCTATGCTCCTCTCAAACATGTTTTTCCCCCGTCTACAGGGCTTAATAACAGATCAGAATTTATGATTAAGCCCGATAGGTGGGGCCAAACATGTTAGAGGAACATAGCCAGGAGCAGTTCAGGCTAAAGCCATATTTTTACCTCTCTATGTAGTGGCTGGGAGCCGGTGTGCGATGTTTCCACCTTCTGTTTTCCAATCTGTTTCAGATAGTCTGGATGATCTTATTTGAACGTCAGCACCCGATCTGTGCTTTGGACTGCAGGGGGAAATTTTGCAGTGCTTTAAGTGACACTCCAAGTTTTTTTATACAGGTCCAATTGAGAGGGTGAATCTCCCTAATGAGGGCACAGACAGCAAAAAAAAAAAAAACTGACAGGTTTTCTAATCCCTCTACATTCTATCCAAAATGAAATGCCAACATTTTATTTTTAATTTAACCTCTTGCCGCTCACATAAAACATATGTGCGGAAATACGGTATATATGCAGCACTAGGTAGCATATGTTTCTGTACTGAGAGTGTGCTTCCAGCACAGAGACTAAGCTCTTGCTTCCCACTAATGGTCAGTAGCCAGCGAGACCAGGTCCCAATTATGTGACCACTGTGACAGCCAATTACATGATCACCGATCCTTCCTGCCCCCCAGGTTTTCAGAAGTTTTAAACAGATGCCAGGGTGGGGAGGAACGGGCTAGGTTGATGCGGCCAACTTCAACAGATGACTGAAATAAGTAAACACCCTTGCTTCTGTTGATTCAGAAAACTGTTAAAAGGCATTCCTGGTGTGGGTTCCTCCTTCACCTAAACTCTAGATGGGGATTTTCCTGCAACCAAAACTTGAGCTCAAGGGACAACATAGGGTTTTGGGTTTGTTGGTGTAAGACCTAAAGCAGGTGAAGAGAGGACTGTCAACAGGATATCCAGTACAAATTGCCTGTAGGCATATCCACAAGATAGAGAAGGGTGGTTTTCCCTGGAGGGCCTTGTGCCCATGGTATGCTGCCAAGACCCAATACGAAGTCCCTACCCTTGAGTCCAGGCAGGAATGGGTTAAAGAGTAGACATGGTTTCCCATTATGGAACAGTTATTTTTTAGTTTTTCTTAAGAATAGAGCCATCATGTTTATAAGTGACACAAGGAAGGAAATTGTTATTTAGTTTGGATATGGAACACAGGACGTTTTTGAAATAAACTTTGTACCGAACAGTAAATTTAACCTTTACTTGACCATTATGAGTTTAGGATTGCTCAAGACAAACTAGTTTTTCAGCATATGCTCTAAAAAAAAAATCCAGCATTTGGTGAAAGGAAAACTGGTTTACCTGGGTCTCAATTTGTGTGCTCCAAGCCCCATGCAAATCAGAGTATTCTTCTATTTTAGCTTTTTTCCATTACAGCAGTGCAAGATCATATTAACTGAAAGACTTTGTTAACTGCTTCAATTCCAGTTGACATTTTTCACCAGTACACAACAACAAGTCTCTTAAAATAGAGCCAGGTCTTAACAGGTGTTAGCCCAAGGAGTCAAGGAGTTCAGAGCCAAGCCAAGGGGTCTTTTGACCCTGTCAAGCCAACTTCACACAGGCTTTAGTTTGTATAAGAGCAGTGTAAACTGTAAATTTATTAGAGGCATTTGGAAAGCTTTAGGCCCCTTTCAAACGGGCTGTCCGATCAGGTCCACCTGTCAGTTTTTCAGGTGGACCTGATTGGACCTTCCAGTCTCCCCTATGGAGCGGCGGATATAAGTGATGACATGTTCGCTGACATTCGCCGCTATCCGATCCTGCCTGCAAAATCCATACAGATAGTGGTCCTATTTTCCATCAGTCTGGTGGATCGGATCGGATAGGATCGGATGGAAACGGACAGGCGGTCCATTTCCATCCGGTTTCCCCATAGGGGAGAGTGGGACTGTGTCTGTGTCCGTTCTGCACAGCGAGCAGAGACGGACCACCCTGCCGCCGCCCTCCCTATCCATGCACCCGGCCCCTTTCAGGACGCCGGACGCATGGACTCCTATGACGGAGTGGGAGGGGATGTTTTTTTTGTAAGCACCTGATTAGAGCCAGAGGCTCTAATAGGCTTCAAAATAGCGTGGGCTCGGGGCACAAAGAATGTACCCTGATCCCACCCAATTGTGTGACCATAGCAAATCAATTTTTGCTATTTTCACACTACAGTGCCTCCCCGCCAATCAGGAGGCAGGTCAGTGAGACCTGTTTCCCGACTGGCCAAAGCACCAGGCGGTCCTATTGGATGCCCAGCACTTAGGAAGAGGAGACATGCAGAGGAAGCATGCGCTGGAGGAATGACACCTCTGCCGCCACTGCTGCCTGCACTCTTGAGGAGACACAGGAGGAGAGGGGTTGCCTTTAGAGTACCATGAGTACCGCGAGCCCCGTGGGGGTGGTTCCTGTCAGAATACCGTGAGCCCCGTGGGGGAGGGTGGTTGCCGTCAGAGTACCATGAGTTCTGCGAGCCTGGGGGGGGGGGGGGGGGTTTGCCCTGTGAGTACCGATCCAACACAAGATGCCCATATGTGTCACCGAGGGAGAATGGCATCTTTATGATCGTCAATGATGGGACCATCATCCATGTAGGTCAGGCTTTCAGTTTTCTTTTTCCTTTTTTTTGCTGTGATTCTGTTTCAAATGGAAATTGGACAATGAGAGTTACTGCAGAGGTCATTAATACGGCGTGCTTCCTCATTAGAATGCAATTACCTTTAATTAGATAATGCTTCGACTTAGACTTCTTTTGCTGTTCCCTTTCCATTTTTTTTTGTCTTCTTTAAATGGAAACTATAATAATTTTAGTATTTAGTATTTTTTTTAAATAATGTTTTAAAAATAATTAATTTTATATTTCCATAGTGTGTTTCTTCCTTGGGGACTCAAAGTACTTATCAATTGATGCTGGGGCAAATAGGAGGTTAGGCAACTATTTTGGGCACGCTCAATAAATAGAATATCATGCTAGGGCAGGCACAATGGCAGCATTTGATGGGCACAGTGGCTGCGTTTGATGACACAGTGGCTGCGTTGATGGGCACAGTGGCGGCATTTGATGGGCAAAGTGGCGGCATTTGATGGGCACAGTGGCGGCATTTGATGGGCACAGTGGCTGCGTTTGATGGGCACAGTGGCTGCAATTGATGGGCACAGTGGCTGCAATTGATGGTCATAGTGACTGCGTTTGATGTCTTTTTTTTTTTCAGAATTTTTCAGTTTCTTTGCGCCCCCCCCCCCCCCAAAAATTGTGAGCACCAGCCTGATAATGACAGGTAGCCAGTGGCTGCAGCTATTTGCCACTGTCCGCACAGCCAGTGATTGTACAAGGTGCTTCCAGCATTGATTACAACATGTAATCGCTGGCTGTGCAGAGAGCTGCTAATAGCTGTAGCTTCTGGCAAACTGCCATTATAGTGAACAGTCCTGCCGGCTGCATCTAGCCACTCAAAGCCATGGCAGTTATCTCTGATTCCTGCCGCTACGTACCACCCTAAATGTGAATGTGGCCTTAACCACTTGACCTCTGAAAGATTTTACCCCCCTTCCTGACAAGGCTATTTTTTGCGATACGGCACTGCGTTACTTTAACTGACAATTGCGCAGTTGTCCTTTTTTCCCTACAAATAGAGCTCTCTTTTGGTTGTATTTGATCACCTGCACTTTTTATTTCATTTTTTTGCACTATGAAAACAAAAATTCTTTTTTACTTTCTGCTACAAAACATATCCAATAAAATTATGAAAAGAATCTAAATTTCTTTATCAATTTAGGTGAATCTGTATTCTGCTACATATTTTTGATTAAAAAAAAATCACAATAAGCGTATATTGATTGGCTTTCACAAAAGTTATAGTGTCTACAAAACTATGGAATAGATTTATTGAAGCTAGCTATGCAGAGCCCATCACAAGTACAGATCAGGATAATACGCACTAGACCGTTTTTTGGAATAGCATTTCCATTGGTAAAAATAGTCGTTATTGTACAACAAACCTGGACCAGCCCTATCAGCCAGAAATTTTAACAAAAATAAATAAATAAATAAGGCCAGCAAACCCAAATTTGACCCTTGCCAGACAATTTGCATGGAAACGTTTCACTGTTACCGGATTTAAGACTTTTCTGGGCCTTTCCCTCAACATGGGCATTAATAAAAAAGAATGAGTTGTGGTCCTATTGGTCCACTGACCCAATTCATCATATGCCTGTGTTCCCTGCTGCCATGGCCAGGACTAGATACGAGCAAGTATTGCGGATTATGCACTTTAGCGACAATGAACTCTGTCATCCTCAGGGTGGCCCTGGATATGATCGGCTCCACAAAATTTGGCACCTCGTAAATCACTTCACAAAATTGAAGCCTTGTATACAACCCCCCCCCCCCCCCCCCCCCCCCACCACAAGCTGTCTGCGTATATGAGTCCTTAATTAAGTTTTCTTTGCTTTCAAACAGTTTCTCCCCAGCAAGTGTGGCAGATATGAGGTCAAAACGTATAAGCTCTGTGACAGGGCAACAGGCTATACATGTAGATTCCCAATTTACAAGGGAAAAGATAGCAGCATGGAGCCCCCTGGCTGCCCAGACTACATAGGAGCAGCGGCAAAATTGTTTGGGACATGGTGTCACCTTTATTCACGAAAGGGGTACCATTTATACGTATATATTATTATTACACAAGCGTGCCACTTTTTAGGCACCCTTTTGACTTAGGAATTGGCACATGTGGAGAGAGTCTGCTTGAGAAGTAATGAATTGCTTGCAGTGAGGTGGAAAGACAAACGGAATGCTTTCATTCTGTTTTCCATTTACGCAGGTACGACTGTCCAAACTGCAACGACGACTGGTGTTGTTGAAAAGCCCCTCTGTGTCCAAGACTACAACCTTAAAATGGGAGGGGTGGACTTCAACGACCAGATGATGGGGCCGTACTTGGTTGCCTATAAGGTCAGACGCTGGTACAGTTGTGCTCATATTTTACATACCCTGGCAGAATTTATGATTTCTTGGCCATTTTTCAGAGAATATGAATGATAACACAAAAACTTTTCTTTCACTCATGGTTAGTGTTTGGCTGAAGCCATTTATTATCAATCAACTGAGTTTAATCTTTTTAAATCATAATCACAACAGAAACTACCCAAATGACCCTGGTCAAAAGTTTACATACCCCAGTTCTGAATACCGTGTATTGCCCCCTTTAACAGCAATGACAGCTTGAAGTCTTTTGTGGTATTTGTGGATGCGGCTCTTTATCTTCTCAGATGGTAAAGCTGCCCATTCCTCTTGGCAAAAAGCCTCCAGTTCCTGTAAATTATTGGGCTGTCTTGCATGAACTGCACATTTGCGATCTCCCCAGATTGGCTCAATCATATTGAGGTCAGGAGACTGAGATGGCTACTCCAGAACCTTCAATTTAGTCTGTTATAGCCAATGACAGGTCGACTTGGCCTTGTGTTTTGGATCATTGTCATGTTGGAATGTCCAAATACGTCCCATGCGCAGCTTCCTGGCTTCTGAATGCAAATGTTCCTCCAGTATTTTTTGGTAACATACTGCCAACAATTTTGACCAAATTTCCTGTGCCTTTTAAGCTCACACATCCCCAAAACATGAGCGATCCACCTCTGTACCTTTCATCATATTCCTTGTTGACTCCTCTCCAAATGTAGCGTTTATGGTTGTGGCCAAAAAACACAATTTTAGTCTCATCACTCCAAATTACTTTGTGGCAGAAGGTTTGAGGCTTGTCTCCGTGCTGTTTGGAGTATTGTAAGCGAGATACTTTGTGGCATTTGAGTAGTAATGACTTTCTTCAAGTGCCTCCTTATTGTGCATCTTGAAACAGCCACACCACATGTTTTCAGAGAGTCCTGTATTTCACCTGAAGTTATTTGTGGGTTTTTCTTTGCATCCCGAACAATTTTCCTGGCAGTTGTGGCTGAAGTTTTAGTTGATCTACCTGACCGTGGTTTGGTTTCAACAGAACCCCTCATTTTCCACTTCTTAATTAGTGTTTGAACACTGCTGATTGGCATTCTAAATTCCTTGGATATCGTTTTATATCCCTTTCCTGTTTTATACAGTTCAAATTCCTTTTCCCACAGATCCTTTGACAATTATTTTGCTTTCCCCATGACTCAGAATCCAGAAACTTCAGTGCAGCACTGGATGAAAGATGCAAGGGTCTGTCAGGAGTCCAGAAACTCATTGACCTTTTATACACACACACTAATTACAAATAGATCGCAGGTGAGGATGGTTACCTTTAATAGCCATTCAAACCCCTTTGTGTCAACTTGTATGCTTGTTATCAGGCCAAAATCACCAGGTTAAACTTTTGATCAGGGTCATTTGGGTGTTTTCTGTTGTGATTATGATTTAAAAAGAGTAAACACAGTTGCTTGATAATAATTGGCTTCAGCCAAACACTAGAAAAAGGAAAAAAGGAGGGCGTACCAACCTAGTGCATTACCAAAAGTAGTTTAATAAAATATATATAAAAAACAAAGGTACTACTCACAAAATGAGCATATAAAAAGGCGTTTTCAAATCAAGCAAGCTGAGTTTCATTGTATCTACAGTAAAGACCTGATGATCACCGGATGGTACCCCAAACGGCTGAACGGCTGACGTGTTTCGGGGGCGCACCCCTTTCTTCAGAGCCTAGGCGAAAAAAGGGATGGTGTAAAAAAAAAAAAAATTAAAGCACCCCTGTCCCCCCGTGCTCATGTGCAAAGGCGCATGCAAGCATTGATCTCATGTCGTATGTAAACAGCCTCTGCACCATGCATGTGAGGTATCACTATGAACGTCATATCGAGGGCAGTAATTCTAGCAGTAGACCTCCTCTGTAAAGTGGTAACCTGTAAAGGCTTTTAAGGCTTTTAAAAATGTATGTAGTTTGTCGCCACAGCACGGGCGTGCGCAATTTTAAAGCATATCATGTTTGCAATCTATGTACTTGGCATAAGATCATCTTTTATATTTTACAAAACAATTGGGCAATATTTTGTGTTTTTTTGCATTTGCAAAATCGCTGCGCAAATACTATTTGAAAAACAAAATTGCAACGCTCACCATTTTATTCTGTAGGGTCTCTGCTTTAAAAAATATATATATAATGTTTGGGGGTTCAAAGTCATTTTCTAGCAAAACAAAATACTTTTTCATGTAAACAAAAAGTGTCAGAAAAGGCTTGGTCTTTAAGTGGTTAGAAGAGTGGGTGATGTGTGGCACAAGCTTCTAATGTTGTGCAGAAAATGCCAGCACAGTTTTAAAAATCCCAGAATGACCCCTTTTTGGAAAGTACACACCGAAAGCTTTTTTCTGAGAGGCATGTTGAGTCCATTGAATATTTTATAATTTTTTTTAATGTTTTTTTTTTACACAAAGTTGTCACTTAAATGATATATTGCTCACACATGCCATGGGTATATGTGGCATTAAACCCTAAAATATATTCTGCTTCTTCTCCTGAGTATGGGGATACCACATGTGTGAATCTTTTTGGCAGTCTAGCCGCGTACAGAACCCTGAAAACGAATCCCCTACCTCAGGCTTTCTAAGGGCCTAAATTGCTAATTTTACTTCCTCACTGCCTATCACAGTTTTGGAGGCCCTGAAATGCCCAGATAGCACACCCCCCCCCCCCCCCCCCCCAATATGACCCCTTTTTGGAAAGTAGACACCCCCCCAAGCTGTTTGCTAAGAGGCATGGTGAGTATTTTGCAGATCTCATTTGTTGCCACCGTTTTTTGGAAAATTAAGAAAGAAAAGGAAAATGTATTTCTTCTTTTCTTTTTTCAATTTTTAAAACTTTGTGACAAAAAGCGAGAGCTGCAAAATACTCACCATGCCTCTCAGCAAATCACTTGGGGTGTCTACTTTCCGAAAAGGGGCTCGCGTGCAGAAGTGAACGCACACGTGAGCAGCGCCCGCATATAAAAACGGTGTTCAAACCACACATGTGAGGCATCGCCGCGATCAGTAGAGCGAGAGCAATAATTCTAGCCCTAGACCTCCTCTGTAACTCAAAACTGTAGAATTTTTTAAACGTCGCCTATGGGGATTTTTAAGGGTTACATTTTGTCGCCATTCCACGAGCGGGCGCAAGTTTGAAGCGTGACATGTTGGGTATCAATTTACTCAGCGTAACATTATCTTTCGCAATATAAAAAAAAAATTGGGCTAACTTTATTGTTGTCTTACTTTTTTATTAAAAAAGTGTATTTTTACGGTGTGACAGAAAGTATTGCAACAACCGCCATTTTATTCTCTAGGGTGTTAGAAAAAATATATATTTTTTAGAGGTTCTAAGTAATTTTCTAGTAAATAAAAATGTTTTTAGCTTGTAAACACCAAATCTCAGAAAGAGCCTCGGTCAGCGCAGTGCCAAATTGCAAAAAAAAATTCTCTGGTCAGGAAGGGGGTAAAACCTTTCCGGAGGTCAAGTGGTTAATGAGACGCCCTGATGCCTTACCTGCCCCCCTCCACCGAAGCTAATGAAGCTTAAATTCCAGTGCATCACACTCTTTTTTTTTTGTTAAAACTTTATTGAAATGTCAAAAGTGGCATTTCATTTTGTTCTCTGCACCACAGTGGCGGTGCAATGCAGTGGTTTAGATCACATGTGGGCAGGTTGAAATAGTTAGGTGCTGTCCCAGCTGGGAGGGCAGGAGTCAATGCCTTTCCTATTTCTTTGGTCTTTTTGGCAGATTCTTCTCTGGGTCTGGCCCACTGGTCCTGTGTGATGTAAAAACGGACAGTGGTCTGGTACAGAGAGAGTTCAGGGCTACCCCCTAACGAGAACCCCAGAGAGAACATTTTCCCTTGCAGAAGAGAGATTTTGTACCCGTAATTGAGGGAGAATAACACCCGCGAGGAGCAGAAGGAGGACCTCTATCAGCATCAGAATGTAAAGTCATCTGAACCTGCGGTTTGCCCTGAAGACACCAGCACTGGAGTATGCCTTTGAAGGACTTGTACCTACATGGAAATTCCTGTAAAAGGACTTATCTGTGCTTTGACAAACCTTAGCACAGGGGTGTCAAACTCAATTTCATTGTGGGCCACATCAGCATTATGGTTAACCTCAAAGGGCCGGTTGTATCTATAAGAATAGATATCAGAGTACTCCACTCCTCCTTACATCAGATGTTAAGATCCCCCTCCCATCATTAGAGGTCACGAGTCCCCCTCCTCCCTTGCATCACAGTGCACTCCCCCTTACCCTGTGCTGCTGTCGAGAAGAAGCTGGGGGTGGACCTGGGAAGCAGAAAGTGCAGAGTCTGGAGGAGGACCAAAGGAGGGCTGGAGTCAGCTTAATGCTGGGATCAGGGGTGGAGAGGTGAAGAGGAGGAGGTGGTGCAGGATCTGTAGGAGGAGTTCTGTCTTCCTCTCTGCTGCTGACTGCTGAGACAGGGAAGGAGTGGGGGCAGATACGAGCCTCTTGGTGGCTGTATAAAGAAGTGCAGGATCTGGTGGAGGAGCTCTGTCCTCCTATCTTCTGCTGACTGTTAAAACAATATGAGGACAACAATGAGGGGGTTGCCGCAGCTGCAGGAGAGGTGCGAGGGCCCTATAAAATAGCCTTGAGGGCCGGATTTAGCCCCCGGGCCTTGTGTTTGACACATGTGCCTTCGCAGATATGCCGGGGCAGCACTCAAGCCTGTAGTTAGAGTTAGGGAACTAGGAAAGAATAATGCCATTATCTTTTGGACTGTGAGATGTTCATTTTGAATCTTAAAGAGGAACTGCAGTCTGCTCACATAATTTGTAATAAAAACATCTTTGCCATTCTGAAGCTTCCCTCCAATCACTTTGCATATTAATGTATATATACTGTGATTCTGTACTTGCCAAATATGCTGCATAAATCTCCCTCCACTGAGTCTGGCTGCATCCATTTTAACTGTGGGCAACTGAAGCTGCTGCCTGTTCACTTCCTGGATTTACACAGAGGCACACCTCCAGCTCTGCAGCAATGCAGCTTTCATTGGCCCTTCCTGGCAAACTCTCACGAGAGAGAGAGAGAGAGAGAGAGCTGTGTATGATGTCACAAGCCTAGGCTAATGACCAGACAAGAAACAGGAAGTGGGCTGTATAAGGTATTTACTGGGAGAAAAAAATTGTTTTACTATGCAAAGTTAAAACAACAAGGGCAGAAGATTTAATAGATGGAAAGTTGAAAAAATGACTGAAGTTCCGCTTTAAAGTAAAGGATTGAAACATTGTCCTTTTTCTGATCTATAGTTACTGAAAGGAATGTAGTTTAAGTAACTAGCAAACACATAGTCAACGAGTGTAGGGGGGTAGGGGTATGACGACATTGGTGTGGAGTAGAGTAATGTGAAATGGCTACCTAGAGTAACGGAAGTTTAACAAGCAGCCTGTGTTATAAAGATCTTGCACGCTGCTATGTATAGTTTACAGTGAAATAAAACATCAAACTTCAATGAATATAGTGAAATAGAATAAACTCCAAAAACTAT
>CM053034.1:155320672-155394526 GCA_028564925.1 Lithobates sylvaticus
ATGTAATAATAGAAATAATGCGCTTCAATCATCCTGACACCATAAAAACCATGGTGCCGTGATGATTGAAGCGCCAATACCAGCCATTTCCCCGATAAATTGCCTGCAAAAAAGGTATTTTCTGACAGTGCCCCTCCCGAGACTAAACTCTGGGTCTACCCCCCGGAAGTAAAGCATAATGGAGGTTCCTTGCAAGTTTGGGACTGCATTTCTGCAAATGGAGTTGGAGATTTACTCAGGATCAATGGTGTCCTCAATGCTGAGAAATACAGGCAGATACTTATCCATCATGCCATACCATCAGGGAGGCATGTGATTGGCCCACAACTTGTTCTGCAGCAGAACAACGACCCCAGACATGCAGCCAATGTCATTAGAAACTATATAGCATAAAGAAGAAAACGGAAGTCCTGGGAGTAATGTTTTCGTCCCACAGGGCCCTGATCTCAATATTATTGAGTCTGTCTAGGATCACATGAAGAGACAGAGGGATTTGAAGCAGCCTACATCCACAAAAGATCTATGGTTAGTACTTCAGTACAATTGGAACAACCTACCTGCCCGAGTGCCTTCAAAAACTGTGTGCAAGTGTACCTAGAAGAATTGATGCTGTTTTGAAGGCAAAGTGTGGTCACCCCAAATATTGATTTGATTTAGATATTTTTTTTGGTTCATCTAGTTTTTATTTTGTTAATTGCTAAAACAAATAAACTATTAACACTTCTATCTGTGAAAGCATTCACAATTTATAGCATTTTTACACACCTGCCCTAAACTTTTGCACAGTACTGTGTATATATATATATATATATATATATATATATATATATATATATATATAATATATATATATATATATATATATATATATATATATATATATGCTAAATGTCTGCTTACAGCTCACTCATATTTGTGCAGTTGATCTAACCTAACTAGCAGACAAAATGTCACCTGCGTAAATCAGAAGAACTGATACTTAACTAGAAGTCCACTAGGGGGTGCTCACATTATTCTCAATAAATGTCTCCAAATGATACACATTGAAAATAAATCTTTACAACTATGCAACTTGTAGTAAAACCTACCCTGGAGGATATACCAATCCCAAAGAAACTATGAGGCAGGGGTCCCCTGTTATTAACCGGGTGAGTGGCAACTGTGGTCCGCAC
The DNA here is from genome assembly GCA_028564925.1 of Lithobates sylvaticus. Taxonomy (NCBI): domain Eukaryota; kingdom Metazoa; phylum Chordata; class Amphibia; order Anura; family Ranidae; genus Lithobates; species Lithobates sylvaticus. Next base: position 155,321,845 of record CM053034.1, read on the forward strand.
AGGGCTATCACAGACCGCGGTCGCTGCTCACCACCTGCTGTGCGCCCATGCCCTTGTGTCCTTTCCTGGCTCCTCCGCCTGCCTGACCGACAATGTCATCCTACTAGTAGAGCAGGGGGCGGGAAGAGCTTCAGATCGGACCGGAGATCCCCTCCTGCCCTCTGCCCTGCTAATAGGATGAGATTGTCAAGCGGGCGAGAGGACACACGGACTGAGCACAACCTCTGCCCTGCCAAAGATAGGAGTCCCAAGCAGGGAGGCAAATATTAGAATGGGGAGAGAGGAGGGGGGGGGGGATGGAGGAGTCTGTGATTGCTTTACAGTGCCCCTTTACAGTGCAGTCCCCTTTATGTCACAGTGCCCCCTTTACAGTGCAGTCCCCTTTATATCACAGTGCCCCCTTTACAGTGCAGTCCCCTTTATATCACAGTGCCCCCTTTACATTACAGTTCCCCTTTACAGAGCAGTCCCCTTTACAGAGCAGTCCCCTTTACATCACAGCCCCCTTTATATTACAGTTCCCCCTTTATAGAGCAGTCCCCTTTACATCACAGCCCCCCCCCCCTTTACATTACAGTGGCCCCCTTTACAGATCAGTCCCTGTTACATTAATGAAAAGGGGAATTGTGATGTAAAGGATAATGCTCTGTAAAGGGGCACTGCAATGTAAAGGGGGCTGTGATGTGAAGGGAAACTGAGGATACTGGTATAAAAGGGGGGGGGAGACGGTGATGATGACTGTGCTGTAAAGGGGGGGTTGTGGTTTGAAGGGAGCTGAGGACAGACTCCATAAACATCCCACCATCCCCCGACCTATAAAATCTCAAACTAAAACTTCCAATTTTACTAAGAAAATTAGAGCAATAGGTAATTTCTAAGTAACAATAATGTGACCCCCCCCCCCAGGCCCTGGGAAAATAGGCTGCCATTAAATTGGTCCCTGTGGGGCCAAAAAGGTTCACACTAGGGTGATTTCCGTCACACAGAACCTCATGACACATGGTTTTTAATGGTGTCCATTCACATCAATGCAAGTCAGCACAACTTGACTTTGGAAAAGGGCCCTGTACTACTTTAATTTGATTCCAGCGCAATTTTGGCCCCATAGAATATGCAAACCACATCCAAAATGCACAAAGTCGCACTACATCATCACACCTAAAATAGGGTCAAAATAGAATTGCAGTATTGTGTGAACCTAGCTTTGAAGCCCTGGAGTAGCATTAATTCTGCTTTGAAAATTGTAACAAAGTGCACTATAAATCTGTGTATGTAAACAATGTAGCCACCAAGCTGGACGGATTTCCTACAATAAAATACTTTTGTTTAAGCCCCATACACACGGTCGGACCGTGGACCAACTTTCCCTTGGACTTTTGTCCAAAGGGCGTTGGCCCTCAAGTTGGTACTGCATACACACGGTCGGACTTTTGAGACAACCAACACGAACGTAATGACGTTTCAACGTACTGACGACGCTTCAAAAGAGGACGTTCAATTCTCTCGCGTCACCCTTCGGGCTCCGTCTGCTAACTTCGAGCTAGCAGACGTTTGGTCAGTGGTGATTCGCGATTTTCGGTCCGTGTTACTTTCCGACCGTTTTGGCCAGCCATGTTGCGCGATCCTAGGAGTTGTTGTTTATGCCCATGCTGTTTATGGGCTTGGAGTCATTGCTGTGACTCGAGCCCAGTCGAGAAATAGGCGCAATACTGGGATAAGAAGTGTTTGGACCAAAACTTGGCTACTTAATCGTGACCAATTCAGCCATATGCCATTACTGCGTGAGCTACAGGAGAACAATCCGGATGATTTCCGCAATTATCTGAGAATGACGGACTCCTGCTTTCAGCAGTTATTGTCCTTGCTGTCCCCCTATATTTCGAAGCAGGACACATGCATGCGGGCTGCAATACCAGCAGAGCAAAGGCTCATAGCCACTTTGCGGTATTTGGCAACAGGGAGGAGTCTCCAGGATATAAAATTCACAACAGGTATCTCTCCCCAGGCTCTGGGAGTCATTATCCCTGACACATGTTGTGCTATCATTCAAGTATTGCAGAAGGACTATATTCGTGTAAGTATTTTTGCTTTAATATCACTGTCATGTTTAGTAATGCATTTTATAGTTTTTGGCCATTCCATCCTCCACATTTTAGGAATATGGTGTGATTGAATGTCCTCTTTGTCCTCATGCATGCCTTAACCTTTTTCGTGGCCTACATGCATATTTTCCTCCCCTAACCTCCACAGCATGCTACACTGGGCCCATCCACACGTAGTCTAGTACTTAACACTGTATTTATTATGCTTCCTTCGTTACCCTAAACACCGCCTAAAATGTGTCCCAATATTATTCCTGCCCTTAAAAAGAGTCTCTTATTTAGTTTGAAACACTCCCCCCCCTCCCCCCACACCCCCCCAACCTCCAAAAAAATTGAAAGAAAATGTAATAAAATATTAGAAAATGCAGAGTCAACCAACACAACTACTCCATCTGCAGATTTGGCAAAACACATATACTGTGTACCTTATTTTTTGACTTAAGATTGTGGCCTAAATGTAGTGTAATGGCCTGCCTGATTAGCTTTAAAATCGACAAATTAGACTTTCATCATGTTTTTTTTTTTCTCATTATGAATAGCTCCCAACATCCCTGTGCTGTGCCAACTTCCTTGCTTTTTAAGTTCATCTTAACAAATACTCATAATTAATTATCCTTTTTATTATTTAGTACGATGTATGTCAAAATGTGTATAGATTTTGTCAATGTGCATTCATATTTTTGTTTTATTCCACTTCTTACCTGTCCACCAGTGGCAGCTGGTGCTCCAATTTTTTGGGGGGGGCGCAAAACAAACAGCCTCACTGTGCCATCAAACGCTGCCACTGTGCCCATCTAACACTGCCACTATGCCCATCTAACGCTGTCACTGTGCCCATTAAATGCTGCCAATGGCACTTACCTTGTCAGGTGGCGAGCGGTGTCTCCTCATCTTCTCCCGTGCTCCTGTCTTCACAGCGCCTGTGACTTCAGCCAATCAGGGGACCGGTAACACAGACCGGCAACCTGATTGGCTGAGAGGCGGGTCTGTGTTAGGGAAGCGATGTATTCGCTTCGCTAACACAATACTGTGTAAGCAGCGAACGCAAAGCATTGCGCCCGCTGTTTACACTTCTGGAAGCCTATTAGAGCACACCGCTCTAATAAGGTCCCCTATTTGAGCTTTACAGCTCTAAAAGGGCGCTTCCAGAAACCCCCCCCCCCCGCTGTAATTCACATGCCCGGCGCCCGACAAGGGGCCGGACACCTGAATAGGGGGGCGGCAGCGGTGACAATAGCTAGATTCATGCAATGCATTAATCTATCTATTGGTGATAGAGCGGTGCAGGAGAGGGGGGGCGGCGCTCCTGCGCCCTCTATGCACGCACCGCCACTGCTGTCCACTGGCCTGATAATCTTGTCAAGATGGATGGCTTACCCAAATTAAACTTAAATTTTAATGCCTTTAGTTCTCCTGGAAGTGTTGAGGTTTACTTGTCCAAAACAGATACTCATTCAACTCCCCCTTCCTAAGCTTTTTTTAATGTGCCACCAGAGGGGGTGAGGGACCATATAATTGTACCTTTTTATTTTGTTCTTGAAATGCACTTTTACATGTTAGAATATTATTTTGGCCCACAATGTTTGTGTCAAATATGTTTGCAATTTAATGTACTCCGGTATTAATTTTTGCTTTATTTGTTTGACTCCACAGTTTCCGAAAAACAGCCAGGAATGGCAGGATGTTGCTGCGCAGTTTGCCCATTTATGGGATTTCCCCAACTGCGGAGGTGCCATAGATGGCAAACATGTGAGGATAGTGCCACCACCAAATTCTGGATCCTATTTTTTTAATTATAAAGGTTTTTCTAGCATTGTCCTCCTTGCTGTGGTGTCAGCCAAATATGAGTTTTTATATGTCGACGTTGGTATTAATGGTCGTCACTCAGATGGAGGAGTTATGATGAACACAGAATTTTATGACCGGCTGCAGAGAGGAACTTTAAATTTGCCACGTGCTGAGGACAATGTGGAGGGCCTCAATTTTGTTTTTGTCGCAGATGATGCTTTTTCTTTGGGGCCACATATTCTAAAGCCCTTCCCAATGCGGAATCTGACCCCAGAGCAACGGATTTTTAATTACAGGCTCTCTCGTGCCCGAAGGGTAGTCGAAAATGCCTTTGGCATCATGTCCAGCCGATTCCGGATCTTTTTAACAGCCATAAATTTGGCTGAATATAAATTAAATCATGTGGTATTATGCTGCTGCATCCTGCACAACTTTCTACGGAGGAATGCTTCCACCTACATTGGCTTAGGGGCAACGGGTGAACCAGCTGAAGAGTCCTTGATGCCAGCACTTGAAAGTGCACCTGCTGGTTTTGGCGTCCAGAATGGGCGTGTTGTCCGCCAACAATACACAGACTATTTTATTGGTCGAGGGGCAGTGCCTTGGCAGCAAAATGTTTTGGAGAATTAGTTACAATTGTAATAAAAAAATAAAATATTCTTTAATTTGAATGACTGTTGTCTGTTTCTTATATGTTTGCAACTAGCCATGATCTTTGTCCTTTTTGCCACTAGTTTGAACCAACCTGATGTGCAACATGAGGTATCCATCTCAATTCCAGCTAACTTGTAGATTGTGCTGTATTTCACCTACACACATTTTTGAGTACATGGTCAATGCAACTACAACCACGTAACAAATATACTGATATTGAGCATTGAAATAAGAAGGCACACATTGGTTTTGTTTCAACTTTTTTTATTCTGTGCACATTCACATGTGCCTTTTTTTTTTTTTTTTTCTTTTTTTTTTTTTTTTTGGTTATTTTTTTTTGATTATTTTTTTTTTTTTCAACATGAAAAATATATTTTTTTGGTATTTTTTGTTTATTTTTGATTAATTATTTTTAACATGAAAAAATATATTTTTTTGGTTTTTTTTGATTATTTTTTTTTAACATGAAAAATATATTTTTTTGTTATTTTTTGATTATTTTTTTTTAACATGAAAAATATATTTTTTTGGTATTTTTTGATTATTTTTTTTTTAACATGAAAAAAATATATTTTTTTGGTATTTTTTGATTATTTTTTTTCAACATGAAAAATATATTTTTTGGTAATTTTTGATTATTTTTTTTTAACATGAAAAATATATATTTTTGGTATTTTTTGATTATTTTTTTTCAACATGAAAAATATATATTTTTGGTATTTTTTGATTATTTTTTTTTAACATGAAAAAATTTTTTTTTTATTTTTTTTATGTTTTTTTTTGTTATTTTTTGATTATTTTTTTTACCATGAAAAATATATTTTTTTGTTATTTTTTGATTATTTTTTTTTTGAACATCAAAAATATTATTTTTGTTTTTTATAATCAAGTTTTTTAAAAATATAAAAACAATAAAAACAAATCAACTTTGCAAGGATGATGATGCGCAATCGAGTCAACATCATGCAGCAGCAAATGAGGAACTAGATATGATTGAAAACTTTAATTTTTTTAATTTAATTTATTCTGGCCAAAATATCAATCATATCTTTCATTTGCTGCTGCATGATGTTCAGTCGATTGCGCATGGCATCTATTTCCCCGTTCCACCCCATTATTTGCCCGATGAGCCTCTGCGCACTGTCCTGAGTGAACGGTTGCTCCAAAACCAGCACATCATCTAAAAAAAGTAAGTAAAAAATAATGTATTAATAAAGGTGTGGCCAGACATAGATTATGTGCAACAGTGGTGAAACAGTGGTGTCAGACACTCACCTGGTGACATCTCTGTCACTTCCTCCACCTCCTCTTCCACAACATCCTCCACATCGCTGGGACAAATTCCCCAAACAGGCCGGTGAGGGTGGGGGTCCTGGCGAGGATGGGTGTCCTGGCGAGGATGGGTGTCCTGGCGAGGGTGGGGGTCCTGGCGAGGGTGGGGGTCCTGGCGAGGGTGGGGGTCCTGGCGAGGTTGGGGGTCCTGGCGAGGATGGGGGTCCTGGCGAGGATGGGTGTCCTGGCGAGGATGGGGGTCCTGGCGAGGGTGGGGGTCCTGGCGAGGGTGGGTGTCCTGGCGAGGGTGGGGGTCCTGGCGAGGGTGGGGGTCCTGGCGCCGATGTTTGGCCCGGTGAGGGTGGTGGCCCCGGTGAGGGTGGGGGTCTGGCTGAGCTGGGGCGTCCCTGCGATTTGGGTGCCTGAGTCTTTGCTCCCCTATGAGAATCAAACAAAAGGTATACTTTTAGCGCACAGACGGTAAACATTGCTTTGCGGTGGTGTACAATTGTCTGTTTATATCAAGAGATCTAAGTTCAAGACATGATGAAATTTCCCTTTTAATAAAACATAAAGAATTAACCTTTCTTGACCAAAATTCTCTGATGTCGCACACTAGTGCTCCTGAATCCAGCTGTGTAAAAAGCTGTTGAATGCCCTCTCCTTACATTCCAATTTACTATATTTTGACCATTCTGAAGAATGGACGTATTTACGAAAAGAAACATTCCCATTCTGAACTCTCAACATTTGACATTCGGAACATCCAGAAATAACGACAGTTTACAAGTATCGTTGGTTCTGAATTATGAAATGTTGAGAGTTGAGAATGGACGTATTTACGAAAAGAAACATTCGTAAATACGTCCATTCTGAACTCTCAACAGTTGATAATTCAGAACATCCAGAACCAACGATACTTGGAAACTGTCGTTATTTGTGAATGTTCCGAATGTCAAATGTTGAGAGTTGAGAATGGACGTATTTACGAAAAGAAACATTCGTAAATACGTCCATTCTGAACTCTCAACAGTTGACATTCGGAACATTCACAAATAACGACAGTTTCCAAGTATCGTTGGTTCTGGATGTTCTGAATTATCAACTGTTGAGAGTTCAGAATGGACGTATTTACGAATGTTTCTTTTCGTAAATACGTCCATTCTGAACTCTCAACATTTGACATTCGGAACATTCACAAATAACGACAGTTTCCAAGTATCGTTGGTTCTGGATGTTCTGAATTATCAACTGTTGAGAGTTCAGAATGGACGTATTTACGAATGTTTCTTTTCGTAAATACGTCCATTCTGAACTCTCAACATTTGACATTCGGAACATTCACAAATAACGACAGTTTCCAAGTATCGTTGGTTCTGGATGTTCTGAATTATCAACTGTTGAGAGTTCAGAATGGACGTATTTACGAATGTTTCTTTTCGTAAATACGTCCATTCTGAACTCTCAACATTTGACATTCGGAACATTCACAAATAACGACAGTTTCCAAGTATCGTTGGTTCTGGATGTTCTGAATTATCAACTGTTGAGAGTTCAGAATGGACGTATTTACGAATGTTTCTTTTCGTAAATACGTCCATTCTCAACTCTCAACATTTGACATTCGGAACATTCACAAATAACGACAGTTTCCAAGTATCGTTGGTTCTGGATGTTCTGAATTATCAACTGTTGAGAGTTCAGAATGGACGTATTTACGAATGTTTCTTTTCGTAAATACGTCCATTCTCAACTCTCAACATTTGACATTCGGAACATCCCGAAATAACATTACTAAATATACACAAAAAATGCAAAGCTGAAAAAAATAACATGGAATTAAATCAAAAATATACTGTCAGTGCACATATTCATCAACAATCACGTATTAAATATCAAAACATCGCATTTTCTAAAACAGCCACGCATTTACAAAACAGCCACCGTACGAACGATGACACACACATACGAACGGCAATAGACTTATGTACGCCAGGTACTTACTATTTTTCAGCGCCTTTTTAATTTTCAGAAACTGGTCCGGCTCCCTGGTCTTGATGTCCGACCATCGTTTGCGAAGCTGGTCTTTGGACCGATGGACCCCGAACTTCTCCTCCAGCCTTCTCACTACTTTGGTGAGGATTCTGTCCTTCACCATGTTGGGGTGCAGGTATGGCCCATGCTTGCCATCATAGTCGTCCTTGACCAGAATCCGCACCATCTCCACCATTTCCTCAAAGGCCATGTTTGTGGCCTTAAACCTCCTCCTCGCATGTTGTTCTTCCGCCATATTTTCTTCGACTACGCAACGAGGGGATAAGGGGCGGGGAATAGCCGAGAAAAGGAACGTCGGGGGCGGGCGACGCAAGCGGTGGTTCGCGCACGCGTAATGGTATATCCATGCTTAACGCGCGGCCTATAGAAATGTACGAACGGAAGATACGAAGGAATACACTACATACACGATATAAATGTTGACGCACTGAAATTCTCTTTTTACGGAGTCTTTTCTCTTTTTACGAAGTCTTTGCATGTAAATGAAAGAAGCTAAATATTTATGAATGAATATATTCGGGACATGAAGAAAGCAAAAAATTAACGTCGATGGGACACTAATGTTAATTAGTAATAACGATGCTTTGCTGAATGTGTATGGTCAAGGCTTGACGTCATGACGCTTGGAGGGCGGAGGATCACGCATACGCCGTGTATAAAGCACGAACGTGTGGTGCAATGTACCATTCTGGCGGGAGACGAACGCAAGCCGACGCTAAACGACGCAAGCCGACGCAGTACGAAGGTAGACACGGACGAAAGGTACATTTTATTAATTTCTCTTTACCGCTGGTACTTTCAAATGATTGTTTTTTTGCTTTGAAGATGTAATTTAGTACTCGGACTGTTGTTAAATATAGTAAACATGCGCAAACACCCACCTTGAAACACACACCTGCAGGTTACCTGCACTGAGCTGTATAGAGTTTGGTTAATACTAGGCTTGTACAATTCGTTTCGGAACGAATGGAAGTTCGGACGAATTTGGCAGCTTTCCGACAAACGAATGCATCAGAATGTCTAACTAAAATGAAGGCATTTCCAAATATACGAAATAAATTCTATCGTTTATAACAAATGAATTCGATAGGATTTGAGATTCTGTCTAACGAATATTGTATACTATTACTAACTAGTTTTTTAAAAACGTAGTAACTTTAATTAACGAATACAACCTACCGAAATTAGCTATTTTGAAGATAACAATGTACACAAACTTTTTTTTTTTTTTTTTGGAACAAGTCTAGTAATTACATGTGGCTTTGCTGCACTATAAAGTACAGATAATCTGCAGGTAAGTCACAGGTGCACGTGGCACATCATAGTGAAAGCAGCCTTAGGACCCAATCGGACCCTCCATGCACCCTCTATGTCCCTTTACCCCTGCTTACCTTCAATCAGATACGCCAAAAAAATAAGGGGAAACGTCCCCTCCTGACAGATTGAATTGGAGGGCCCATAGAGTAGCATGGGCTGTGTCCATATCCATTCGCCATATGTGGGGTAGATCCAAACCTGTCATCTGTCCATTACAATTATTTTGGCCCATGACCAGTTACCAAGTTGCTTCGATGGTCCTCGCTCTTTAAAAGGTTGGGCACCCCTGGCTTAAATAAATGCCCATATTGTGAGCAGCTTCTTGTTTTTTACTGTTTTGCAGCAATCCAAACGATGAAATCAAAATTGAATTCACCAGAATTTATTGCTCAATTTATTGAGAAGTATAGGGAGCTCACCTGTCTCTGGCAAGTAAAAAATAAAGACTACTCTGACAAAAATAAAAGGATGGCAGCATGGCTACAACTTGTGGAGTTGGCGAAAACCGTATACCCCCGAGCAACCGACACTATGGTCAAAAACAAAATTGGTGCCCTCAGAAGTGTCCACAAAAGGGAACTCAAGAGAATTGAGGAATCCAAGCGTTCTGGAGCAGGAACTGAAGAGGTGTATGTTCCAAAGTTATGGTACTTCAACAGCCTTGCTTTTTTAAAAGACCAAACGGTCCCAAGAAAATCCCTGTCAACTTTACCATCTGCATCAGCTGACGTCAGCGATACTGAGCAGGAGCTTACACAGGATGAAGAAGAGGAGGAGCTCAGCTTGACCCAGGTATAGCATTGTTTAAAATCTTGCCATCTCTCTCTCTCTCTCTCTCTCTCTCTCTCTCTCTCTCTCTCTCTATCTATCTATCTATCTATCTATCTATCTATCTATCTATCTATCTATCTATCTATCTATATATCTTAGATATGTTGCTAATTAGATGCTAGTATGCCTAATAATTAGTTGTGTTTCCAAAAAAAGTTACATATCAATGGACAAGTAGTGGCCATAAAGTTTTGCAACAAGAATGAGAAATGATGGAGTCAAATTGATAGTCTTTAATAATTGGACACATTCAAAATTAGAAAAGTAAAGAGATGAAAGGTTTGTGATTGATGACCACAAATTAAAATCATGTTGTTTTTTCACAAAGGAGGAACTTCTGAGCCAAGACGAGGCTGGGCCCAGCAGCCAACCAAGCACAGAGTGCAGAATCCCTCTCCTGCGCCCTCCCAAGAAAAGAGCCAGGAAGAGCCAACACCTGGATGAGGCCACAGCTGACTTCCTGGCTAGGGCTACATCAGTCATAACGACAGCACCCGATAGTGCTGAAGGGTTTGGCTGTTTTACAGCCAATAAGCTGAGAGAAATCGACCCAGACCAAAGGGAGCTATGTGAAGGGATCATCATACAGCTATTCAGCAAGGCCAGGAAACGAGAGCTCACCTCAAACTCGCACGTCTGCGATTTGGAACACCCAACTTTACCTCCTCCACAGCAACCCTACCCACCTCAGCAACCCTACCCACCTCAGCAACCCTACCCACCTCAGCAACCCTACCCACCTCAGCAACCCTACCCACCTCAGCAACCCTACCCACCTCAGCAAGCACAGCCACCTCAGCAGCATGGTGGTCAGTGGCAAAATCAGCCGCAGGATGCCCAACAAGGCCAGTGGTCTGGGGAGTTTAGGGGCTACTAATTTTGCATATTTTTTGTGGTTTAAAGTATAATTTAATAGGCTATATTTGTTTGTTGGTTTTGGGTGTACTATTTTCTGTTTATATTTTTAATTTTTTATTTCAAATTTGGTGGACAGAAAATATGTCTATATTAATTTACTTAATTTTTTTTATGTTGTGAATTAACAATAAATAATATGTTCAAAATATGTTTAACGTTTGTTATTGATAATCATTAGAACACAAATCCAATGTAAAATATGTATGTTCGTTCTTTGTAGGTATCACCAACAAATACGATGCAATCTAAAAACATTAAAAATACAAAGAATGTGCACTGCATTTAGCAAATTCGGAATTTCACACATCACGAATGTGCTATCTAGTTAACGAACGCTAGGTTTACAAGACCGACCTCTTCATGCTGGTCCTTCCTCCCGAGCATGCGTGTTTGCACTTTGGACAAAAGTCAGTTGGTTTTGTGTACACACGGTCGGACTTTGGTCCTTCGGACTTTTGTTGGCAGAAAGTTGGTCCGTTCGCACAGCCAACAAAAGTCCGATGCAACCTGGAAAAAGTTGGTCCGATGGAGCGTACACACGGTCGGATGTTGGTCCAAACCAGCTAATTTGCATGTTGGTTGTCAAAAAGTCCGAACGTGTGTACGGGCCTTAAGATATAAAAAGGAAAAGTAGTAGTAAAAAGCACTTGTGGGTTAACTAATTTTATAATTTTTTGCATAATTCTCCTATAAGTGGGCGTGGCAGGGAGTGTGTTCTATGCCCCATACTTTGGTTAATAGGTGTCCCTCATTCCCATCTCAAAAAGTTGGGAGGTATGAAATGTAAAGCCTCGTACACACGATCGGATTTTACGACGGGAAATGTTCGATGACAGGCTGTTGGTGTGTACGCTCCATCGGACAATTGTCGGATTTTCCGCGGACAAATGTTGGATGGCAGGCTTTAAAATTTTCAGCGGACAAATGTCTGTTGTCGGATTTTCCGAGCGTGTGTACACAAGTCCGTCGGACAAAAGTCCAAAGTACAAACACGCATGCTCAGAAGCAAGGACGAGCTGGAAGCGGTCGGTCTTGTAAACTAGCGTTCATAAGGGAGAATTAACATTAGTGACGTGAAAAAATTATGAAATCTTGAAATGCAGCGCAAAATTCTCTTCTTCTTTAATGGGATAATAATGAAGCTGCTTTGCTGGTGATACTGATGGAATTATTGCAAACAAATTTTCAAAGGCTTTTATTTTCTAGTGATATCAAGAATAATATTATTATGCTTGTTATTTTTTCTTGGTGCAAGTTACCACAACACCATTATCCTGTAGTTTTTAAGATCAAAGATAAAACTATGTTGGTGTCCCTTGTTAATTTTACATTGTATTTTTTAAAATGTAACTGCCTACTCCCAAACTGTCATTTTAAGTAAAACACATAGCCAAGTATTATTCTCCACATTTTTTTATTGTGCATTAAAAAAAGAAAACAAATAAAATTAGACATGCTATCTGCCAATAGAACTTAACCAAAAAGTGCATTCTATGCATCCAAAAATATAGAAAATATACCAAATCAAATCATTATTATTCAACCAAAAAATAAAATAAAAGCCTCATGCATGTGTCCTGCTTCTTAATATAGGGGTCAACAATGCCAAGAGCTGGTGAAAGTAGGGGTCCATCATCCGGACATAATTCCGAAAATCATCCGGATTATTCTCCTGGAGCTCCCGCAGCAAAGGCATATGACATAATTGGTCACGATTAATAAAGCAACCAATTTTTAGGTCCAAGAAATCCTCCTCCTCCTGTTCCTGGACTGGACTTGGGTCAAAGCTATAACTCCAAGACCAATAATAAATAACACGTTATCTATTCCGATTCTGCATCATGGCTGGTTGACGAACAGCCGTTCAGAACCAACTGAAAAGCGCGAAATAAAAGGCGCAAAATGAAAAGCACGAATCAACACTCACCAAACTTCTACTAACACGAAATTAGCAGAAGGAGCCCAAAGGGTGGCGCTAAAGAGCGAAAAAAAACACGTAGTACGTCACTATGTTCATGTTTGTTGGCCGACGATTGAGGGCCGTTTGTATGCAAGACAAGTTTTGGGCCAATGCCCTTCGGACAAAAGTCTGTGGTTTTGTCTGCGGAGAATCCGATCATGTGTACGAGGCTTAAGCCTGAATGTGATCTGGTGTCAGCCTCTTTCAGTCCCTGTATAGCAGGGTTGGAGTGCGAGAGAAAAAAAAGTAGCACTAGGAGCCAATCAGTTTACGTGCTGACAAGAAGCATGCTGATAGCAGAAAAGTGCAGAGTCAGGAGAGTAAAGCTCACTGCTGTGCTGCTTATCTTTTCACTGTCCAGTCACAGGCTGGGTCAGCTCATGGATGACCTGGGCTCAGCAAAAGTGAGTTCAACTAGGGACGACCCGTCCATTAAGGATGCACAGGCGCAGCCCCCTCTATCACACCACCACCCTCTATGAATAATGGATAGATTCATGCATTGCCCCCCCTATTTAGGCGTTCTGCCCCTTTTCTGGACGCCGGGCGCCTGAACTACAGTGGTAGGGGTGTTTTTTTTAAAGCACCTGATTAGAGGCATAGGCTCTGATAGGCTTCAAAAAAGGTGGACTCGGAGCGCAACGCATTGCGCTCAGGGCTCACCCAGGTGTGTTAAAAAAGCAAATAAATATTTGCTTTTCTAACACTGAACCGCCTCTCTGGTCTAATACCAGTGACCCGATTGGCTGAAGGCACATGTGATCCTATTGGATGCCTAGCAGAAGGGAAGAAGAGGCGCATGGGAATCATGCAGGACACACAGCTCCCTGCCATCACCCGCTGCCTGACCGACCACCAAGATGGGGTAAGTGCCGGTCAGACAGCAAGCGGGCGGGGCACAGTGGCTGCATTTGATGGGCACAGTGGCTGCAATTGATGGCACAGTGGCTGCATATGATGGGCACAGTGGCTGCATATGATGGGCACAGTGGCTGCATTTGATGGGCACAGTGGCTGCATTTGATGGGCACAGTGGCTGCGTATGATGGGCACAGTGGCTGCATATGATGGGCACATTGGTTGCATTTGATGGGCACAGTGCCTGGATTTGATGGGGCACAGTGGCTGCATATGATGGGCACAGTGGCTGCATTTGATGGGCACAGTGGCTGCATTGGTTAAATTATACGAATAAAGGGTGCGATCTGTAATTACCCCCATATGTGTAATGGTTTGTCCAAACCCCTGCTTTGTCACTTTTGCTGGACAGCTTGGCTTGCATGTAAAGGTGGGGAAAAAAAATAAAGGTATTAATCTCTTATGGGTACTAAAATACGGTAAAATTCATAAAAGTGGACTTTATTGTATGTTCCATAGTGTGTTCTCTGTAATTTTTTGTGTTCACCTAACCTTGACGGCTGGTTCAGAGTCTAGAGGAAAGAAATAATGCAAAAGCTAGAGGCTCTTCAACTTCAAGCACTATGTAATTAATTAATTTCAGTTTTGTCCTCAATCTGACATCAAATAAAACACAACTAAATGAATAAAATATGATTCCACTTTTACTGAGAATAATACAATCTTATCCTTTTAGTTTACTTAGATTGCAGCATGGAGTAATACTGTGTGATCCAGCTGAGAGGTGATGGCAGTATCCACTCTCCCCCAGGGCTGGACTGGGACAAAAATGTGGCCCTGGACTTCATCCAGACTGGCCCAGGGCACAACACATCAGGGTACAGAGCCCAGCACATCAGGGCACAAGGCACATCAGGGTACAACACACCAGGTCACATCAGGGTACAGAGCCCAGCACATCAGGGTACAGAGCCCAGCATATCAGCGTACAGGGCACAACACATCAGGGTACAGGACATCAGGGTACAGAGCCCAGCACATTAGGGTACAGGACATCAGGGCACAGGTCACAGTATATCAGGGCACAACACATCAGGGTACAGGGCATAACACATTATGGCACGTCAAGGCACAGTACATCAGGGTACAGGACATCATGGCACAGGACATCAGGGCATGGGGCACATCAGGGCATGGGGCACCTCAGGCCATGGGGCACATCAGGCCACAGGGCACATCAGGGCACAGGGCACATCAGGCCGCAGGGCACATTGGGGCACATCAGGGCACATTATGGCACACGGCACATTATGGGGCACATCAGGGAACATTATGGGGCACATAGCACATCAGGGCACAGGGCACATCAGGCCACATGGCACATCAGGGCACATGGCACATAGCATATCAGGGCACATGGCACATCAAGGCACGGGGCACATCAGGGCACAGGGCATGGGGCACATAGCACATCAGGGCACATGGCACATCAGGGCACATTAGGACACAGGACATGGGGCACATAGCACATCGGGGCACATAGCACATAAGGGCACGGGGCACATAGCACATCAGGACACATTATGGGGCACATAGCACATCCGGGCACATGGCACATCAAGGCACGGGGCACATCAGGGCACGGGGCATGGGGCACATAGCACATCAGGGCACATGGCACATCAGAGCACATTAGGGCACAGGGCATGGGGCACATAGCACATCAGGGCACATAGCACATAAGGGCACGGGCACATCAGGGCAGAGGGCATGGGCACATCAGGGCAGAGGGCACGGGGCACATGGCACATCAGGGCACGGGGCACATCAGGGCATGGGGCACATAGCACATCAGGGCACAGGGCATGAGGCACATAGCACATCAGGGCACATGATGGGGCACATTATAGGGCACATCAGGGGACACATGATGGGGCACATCAGGGCACATTATAGGGCACATGATGGGGCACATCATCAGGGCACATCAGGGGGCACATTATAGGGCACATGATGGGGCACATCATCAGGACACATCAGGGGGCACATTATGGTATCTTACTAGCTAGTATGCAGAGTAGCGCAGGAAGTGTCTCTCATGTCACGCAGCGCTGCTCGCTCCCCGGTGGCCCCTCCTCTCTTCTCGTCGATCCCCATTGGCTTGTAAGATCATCTGGGAGAGAAGAGAGGAGGGGCCACCAGGGAGCGAGCCGCGCTGCGTGACATGAGAGGTGCTTCCTGCTCTACTCTGAATACTGGCTAAATGTCAATCTACCCGTCAGGCACCGGCTGTCGGCGGTTGACGGGTAGATCGCCGCACACCGCAGATGCGGCTGAAACCGTCCCACACTGGCCATCGGCGCACCGGGAATCTCCCGGTAGTCCCGATGGCCAGTCCATCCCTGCTCTCTCCTTTTAAACAGGGCCCCTAGATTAGAAAAAGGAATGCTTAGCACAGTTCTGTCAGTCTACAGTGTGAACATACTGACAGGAGGGGAGAGCACAGGAATTAATTAATCAGTATGCTGCTCTTTCAGGCTCCTTCCTATCTAAATGCACTACTTGCTCCAGTGTCAGCTGTACATCTTTGCTCTGGAACAGCTTCCTGATGAAAGGAAACTACAAACCAAAGCTATATAAAATTATAGTGAATCATTTTATTTTTAAACAAAGTCCAGCGCTAAATGTAGCTATATGACAGTAATAAACATATGTGAAACATATAAGCATGTAATGCAAACATGCAAAGTGCAAATCTAGTATTCACATGTCAAAAAAGGCAAATCAGTAAGAATAACGTTCAAATCAAACAAAATACACAAAATAAAGGAACTTCTAAAAAAGTGTGTCCATCAAATATGTGACTTGTGAGCAGGCCCAAACTGGGACAAAAAATAGGCCCGGCATTTTAGACTGAGCAGCCACCTTTTCCAGAGGGACTGGGTGGGGGGGGGGGGGGTCGTCGGGCGACATCGGTAGACATTCGCGGGGGTAGCTGGTGTCGGTTCTCCACCTGTAATGTGCAGGGAAATTGTGATATAAAGGGGACTGCACTGTAAAGGGGCACTGCAATGATTACAGTGCAGTCCACTTTATATTACGATGTCCCAATCCTATCGTGGCCATACAATGCTAGTACTGTCTGTCTCCTATTGTGCTCACACTGCCCAGTGACACTGACCTGCTCTCTCTCCGGTGGTGCTGGACAGCATCACGCTCTCTCTCTGGTGGTGCTGGACAGCTTGGCTCTCTTTCTTGTGGTGCGGGTACAGCATGGCTCTTTCTGGTGGTGTGGGTACAGCATGGCTCTCTTTCTGTTGGTGCGGGTACAGCGTGGCTCTCTCTGATGGTGCGGTTACATCGCGGCTCTCTCTCTGGTGGTGTGGGTACAGCATGGCTCTCTCTGGTGGTGCGGGTACAGCGTGTCTCTCTCTATTGGTGCGGGTACAGCGTGGCTCTCTCTGGTGGTGCGGGTACAACGTAGCTCTCTCTGGTGGTGCGGGTACATCGTGGCTCTCTCTGGTGGTGCGGGTACATAGTGGCTCTCTCTGGTGGAGCGGGTAAAGCGTGGCTCTCTCTGGTGGTGCGGGTACAACGTAGCTCTCTCTGGTGGTGCGGGTACATCGTGGCTCTCTCTGGTGGTGCGGGTACATCGTGGCTCTCTCTGGTGGAGCGGGTAAAGCGTGGCTCTCTCTGGTGGTGCGGGTACAGTGTGGCTCTCTCTGGTGATGCAGGTACAGCGTGGCTCTCTCTGGTGGTGCGTGTACAGCGTGGCTCTCTCTGGTGGTGCAAGTATTTGCAAGTGCTTGTTACAGCGTGGCCACTTGTGTTCACTGGCGGGCGGCACCGCCTCCCCATAGCGACCTCTTCTTTGGCTTCTCCGTCCCTCTTTCTCTCCTGGCGTCCTGGTTGCCAGGTGCCCGTCGGCTGCGGGGCGCATGCGCAAACGGGGACTTTCTGTTCAGCGGTGGCCTGGGTTGCCATGGATGGTCTTGGTAGGTGGAGAATGCATCCACTCCTCCCACCACCACCAGTGGCCGGCCCTGCATGTCCTTGCATGCAGCACAGAACAGCAGCGGCCGGCCCTGCGTGTCGGGACCCGCGGCGGTGGCCGGCCCTGTATGTCACAGCAAGATATGCGGCCGGAGGCTCCCGGCCCCAGGGCTGATCCTAGGCAGGGTGCGTGGGGTGCTCCGCACCCAGGCGCCGCAGAGGTGGGGGCGCCGAAGCTCCAGAGTGCTGCTCCACTTCCTCCTCCTCATCTGTACCTCTGTGTACCTCTGTGCAGCCTAGTACCGGTACACGTTCTGGTACTAGACTCTACTAATCCGGTGCGCGTGGAGCAGTCTCCTGTCTGCCCCGCTGCCTCTGCGTGTGTCGGCTCTTCTCTTCTGGGTTGGCCGGAGCTGCTGCCAATCATCCCCAGTGCACTCCCAGAAATGCTGTTCCAGTGTCGCCCTCCTAGTAACCAGAGATACCACACCCCTCTGCAATGTGCACGGTGCTTCTGCTTCCAGCGCGCCCGAGCTACAGGGATCTATTGGACAGGTACTGATCTATGGGGACACCTGATGGGGGACACCTGCTGTGGGGGGGCTCTGATGGGGGACACCTACTGTGGGGGGGCTCTGATGGGGGACACCTGCTATGGGGGAGGGTCTGATGGGGACACCTGCTGTGGGGGGCTCTGATTGGGGACATCTGCTGTGGGGGGGCTCTGATGGGGGACACCTGCTGTGGGGGGGCTCTGATGGGGGACACCTGCTGTGGGGGGGCTCTGATGGGGTACACCTGCTGTGGGGGGGGCTCTGATGGGGAACACCTGCTGTGGGGGGGCTCTGATGGGGACACCTGCTGTGGGGGGCTCTGATTGGGGACACCTGCTGTGGGGGGGCTTTGATGGGGGACACCTGCTGTGGATGGGCTCTGATGGGGACACCTGCTGTGGGGGGGCTCTGATGGGGGACACCTGCTGTGGGGGGGCTCTGATGGGGGACACTTGCTGTGGGGGGGGGCTCTGATGGGGGACACCTTCTGTGGGGGGGCTCTGATGGACACCTGCTGTGGGGGGGGGGGGCTCTGATGGGGACACCTGCTGTGGGGGGGGCTCTGATGGGGGACACCTGCTGTGGGGGGGGCTCTGGTGGGGGACACCTGCTGTGGGGGGGGGCTCTGATGGGGGACACCTGCTGTGGGGGGGCTCTGATGGGGACACCTGCTGTGGGGGGGCTCTGATGGGTGACACCTGCTGTGGGGGGGGGGGCTCTGATGGGGGACACTTGCTGTGGGGGGGCTCTGATGGGGGACACCTGCTGTGGGGGGGGGGCTCTGATGGGGGACACCTGCTGTGGGGGGGCTCTGGTGGGGGATACCTGCTGTGGGGGGGCTCTGATGGGGGACACCTGCTGTGGGGGGGCTCTGATGGGGACACCTGCTGTGGAGGGGGCTCTGATGGGGGACACCTGCTGTGGGGGGGCTCTGATGGGGGACACTTGCTGTGGGGGGGCTCTGATGGGGGACACTTGCTGTGGGGGGGCTCTGATGGGGGACACTTGATGTGGGGGGGGCTCTGATGGGAGACACCTGCTGTGGCGGGGGGGCTCTGATGGGGAACACCTTCTGTGGGGGGCTCTGATGGGGACACCTGCTGTGGGGGGGCTCTGATGGGGGACACCTGCTGTGGGGGGGCTCTGATGGGGGACACCTGCAGGGGGGGCTTTGATGGGCACTTTGATATAAGCTGCGCATGCCGCCTCACGCTCTCCCCAGAATATCCCTCATTCTCAAATTTAAAAGTTGGGAGGTATGCAGGAGTGGATCAGGGCAGAAGAGACTGTGCCACGGGAAGAGGGCTCTCTGTGTTTACTGCCCACCCCCCTCCCTCCTCCTGTCAGAGGAGGAGAGCGAAGCAGCCGGAGAACGGGTCCCCCGTGTCTGAGTGGAGAGAGAGCAACTGCGGGCTCTTAGACCCCACCCTCCCTCTCCTCCTCGCACTGCTGTACTTGCCAGGTCAGCTGCCCGCTATGTTTCTTCTCCCTTCTTCATATTGGCCAGGGAAGAAATACAGTAAAAAGAAGCAGAGAAGAGGATTGTGGGACATGTAGTCCCGTGGACTGGCGGCCCCATTGTGACCCGGAAACTGCAACCCACACAGCATGCTAAGCTGAATAAGGGGGGGGGGGAGAGAGCTCCAGGATGCCGGGAAAGTACAGCCAGGACTCCAGGGAGAGGAAGTGCTGAGGGGACATCATCAGAAAGAGAACCCCGCTGCCCTGTGCCACCAGAGGGAAAGCCGCACAGACTGGCATCATCCCTGGTGAAGAAAGGAAGGGAGTCATTGCCAGAATAGAGATCTGAGCACTACCCAGCGGAGTCGCCACGGGCAACCCAGAGTGAGCTGACTCCTGATCAGAAAAACTAATGTTGCTGTATTGCCGGGTCTGGTCGGCCATTATCTACTTCCATCCTTAGGAACTGCAGTCTCTGACCATCTCCTGTACTATGTCTGCAGTCTCTGACCATCTCCTGTACTATGTCTGCAGTCTCTGACCATCTCCTGTACTATGTCTGCAGTCTCTGACCATCTCATGTACTATGTCTGCAGTCTCTGACCTTCTCCTGTACTATGTCTGCAGTCTGACCATCTCTTGTACTATGTCTGCAGTCTCTGACCTTCTCCTGTACTATGTCTGCAGTCTCTGACCTTCTCCTGTACTATGTCTGCAGTGTCTGACCTTCCCTTGTACTATGTCTGCAGTCTCTGACCATCTCTTGTAGTATGTCTGGGGGCTCTTTCTAACAGAGTCTCTAACAGAAGTCCTCTCTGTGTGCATTAGAGAGACCCCCCTCCAGGTCCCATTAGTGTACTCATTTTCTTTATTGTTAAAAGATCATGGGAGGATCCCAGGGTAATGAAGACTTAGGGGAGCATCTCTGTGTTTGAGTCGTAGCCATAGAAACATTTGTAAAGTGGGGGGAGTTAGTAAGATGACCACGCCCACGTGGGGGCGCCAGAAATATTTCCGCACCCGGGCATCTGTTACCCTAGGATCAGCCCTGCCCGGCCCACCAGACAAACGCCCGGTCTGCCCTATGGCCAGTCCGGGCCTGCTTGTGAGTCTCTTTGAGCAAAGAGGAGGTGCTGCTCATTTGCCGGACGGCTCTTCCATTGGGTGGTAGTCCCATTTTTTTCCTGGAGAGTTATCCGAATCCTGGACCTTCGGCTGAATTTATACTGCTGATGAGTGGACCTACCCTGTTTGGAGTGACCATCTTCCAGGCAATTCTTAATCCTGAGGCATCTGGCCTAAATGAGCCTGATTGATCCACTGCCACTGGCAAGGGTCCACCTTATCTGATAAGAGTACCTATCTATCTATCTTTTTAACAGAAGACCTTCCTGTTTGAACAGTCTCATAGTCAGACTTACATTGGTGCACCATAACCATCTCTATTGAGGACTCACAAGTCACATATTTGATGGACGGTGCATTTATGGACCTAGTACAGTAATCCATAGCTCTCATTACTACTTGTGTTGTATAAAACCCCAGAGGATGGGTCATGATGGGTGATATGTGTAATCACACATTGTTTGTGTAGGCATTTCCCTATTACTGTCAATCTTTTATGAGGTATAATAACTGTGAGAGAAAGAAACAAAGGCCTGTTGATATATATTACATATAAAATAAGTATGGTGTACCATCATCCAAGTTGGAAGGAAAGAAGACTGGGAGATCGGTCCCCACATACTTAATGACAAACATCATAAAAGGTGCATGGTCACAATCCATGTGTATCACCAGCATTCATCCCTGCTAAGGAAGATAAGGATGCTTAAAAGCTAAAAAACAGGAATGTAAAAAAAAAAAAAATGCTTAAAAACGCTAATGCAAAAACACTACTAGACGCGTCAAAACCCGCTAAAGCTATTGCCATTTTTTTTAACATCCACTGTGAATTAGGCCTTATGGTAGTGTCAGAGCTTGCCTGGTTCCTTCTGCTCTCATATGTTTGTATTGACCTATTCCTACAATTAGATGGAACAAGAAGGAATGGGCAAGCTTCAGCACTATCAAAAAGTAGGCTTTTGTCGTTGCGACATGCCTGAGCAGGGCCGTCTTTAATATGGATTGGACCTTGGGCAAACATTTGCCTGCCCCCCCCCCCCCCCCCCCAATGCAGTTTTGCTCTTCACCTCAACATCTCAGAAAACAAACACACATATAGAATTACAGTGCCTTGCAAAAGTATTCATCCCCCTTGGCATTTTTCGTGTTTTGTTGCCTCACAACCTGGAATTAACATGGATTGTTTGAGGATTTGCATCATTTAATTTACAGAACATGCCTTAAACGTTGAAGATTTTTTTTTTTATTGCGAAGCAAACAACAAATAGGAAAAAATACCAGAAAAAGTCAATGTGCATAACAATTCAACCCCTAAAGTCAGTATTTTGAAGAGCCACATTTTGAGGTTATCACAGCTCCAAGTCGCTTTGGATAAGTCTCTATGAGCTTGCCACATCTTACCACTGGGATTTTTGCCCATTCCTCCTTGCAAAACTGCTCCAGCTCCTTCAAGTTGGATGGTTTGCGCTTGTGAACAGCAATCTTTAAGTCTGACCACAGATTTTCTATTGGATTGAGGTCTGGGATTTGACTAGGCCATTCCAACACATTTACATGTTTCCCCTTAAACCACTCAAGTCTCTTGGCAGGTTTGCTGTTGTGTCATGTTCTTTCCATTTGGTTATGATAGATTTGATGGTGCTCCTAGGGATCATCAAAGATTTGGATATTTATCTAAAAACGCAGCAAGTTTGCCGGTGCATAAACTGTAGGGTAAATTGCAGGGGCAAAAGCAGAAAGGATTTCAAGGCCACTGCATTTTTAAAATGCTGCATGCACCATTTTTCTGTGGGAAACACATGAATGGGCTGCTGTGCCTGTGCAAACTTGAATACATGTAAACCAGGCTTAATATAAGCCCATCAAGCAGTGAAATACTCTATATAGCACTGTGTGGTCTTGTGGCCTGGCCCATTCTAAGTGCTCTGTAATAAATACAGCCACAGCCTGGACAGGGTTTTGAAACTCTACATATGGGGTTCTGGGGAGCCAGGGGAGGAGAAAGACTTACCTGGTCCTGGCCAGCTCAGCTCTGATCACCATCCACGGGTGGGCTCACACCAGTGCTGTAGTCTAACACTCTGATATCGGCTCCACTACCCGGTCCTACCTGAGGCCTCCAGTGTACAGGCACCATGCATAGCGAGGGGCGGGTCAGGGCATCAGGGGAGTTCAAGGCCCTGCCCGCCTGCTCCTTGCTTAAAAATATGCAGCAGCACTGCATGCTGATGCCAGCTGCCTGTGTCACTCTGGACGGTGGATTTGCAGCGCCAATGGGAATCCTAATATTCAAGCAGCACGGGCTTAAAGGACAGCTCTGCTTTGGGCCCCAAAACAATGACAGGGCCCTGGGAAGCTGCCCCTTTTTGCCCTGAGGTAAAGACAACCCTGTGCCTGAGTTGATAGGTTGGGGGGCATCAGGCAGCAAAATACAGCTATGAGTGTGGTTTCAAGCCCAATAAAATGAAATCTGTCTGTCCCTCGTCCATATACTGTATACAGAACATGTGAAAGGGCGTACCCTACCTCAGACATTGGAAAGACCCTCACTTTTAAGGTTTTGTCACCTTAAAAAAGGGGTTCTGCATAGCCCCAAAACATCACTGTATGACAAAATTTCAAGTCCTGAGCTACTAGCCAGGTCTTAAGAGTTACTCGCCACCAGTTGTCTCACCCAATCCCTACCTGCCCCGCCCCTAATTCTGCCACTAAACACGCCCTCGTAAATTATCTCATGAAATTACACTATTAAATGTTTTATGCAGAATTAAGTTACAAAAATAAATATTGACAACAACAACTTTAACAATATTAACATAAAGCATATTTCATTGATCTGACCATGATAAATAAAATAAGGATAAAATATGACTGGCTACTATCTGGGCACTGTACACATCATTACTGTCTTGTTAATATTTTAATGCAATATTAAATATTAAAAATTAAAACCAATAAATCACACTTTCACTTATTTAGGATGCAGAGAGACTTAGAGCGGAGCACAGCCCTGGACAGGGGAGCGGGAGCTGCCAATGGTAACTTTTCCTATTAACAAGCTGGTGGTCCCAGAAATCACCAGCTTGTTAATAGAAAAAGTAAACTTTGGCAGCTCCCGCCCAACCCCCCTCCTCGCCCTGCCCCCGCCTCGCCCCCACCTCATCTAGTTCTTTGCCGACTCCCACTGTAGGACAGAGGGAGGAGGCTGGAAGGAGAATTGGCTCCCGTTCAACCCCGCCTGCCCCTCCGATGCGGCGCCACACTAGCCCAAAGCTTATTTCAACTTGCCTAATACGTGTCAAGTGCATGTGCTCAGCATCATATCCAAAGGTCGTCTTTGGGAAATAGACGTATGAATGCTGCCAGCATTTCTGCAGAGGTTGAAGGGGTGGGGGGGGGGGGGGGGGGGTCAGCCTGTCAGTGCACAGACCATATGCCGCCCACTGCATCAAATTGGTCTGCACAGCTGTCGTCCCAGAAGGAAGCCTCTTCTAAAGATTATGCGCAAGAAAGCCCGCAAACAGTTTGCTGAAGACAAGCAGACTAAGGACATGGATTACTGGAACCATGTCCTGTGGTCTGATGAGACCAAGATAAACTTATTCGGTTCAGAGGGTGTCAAGCGTGTGTTTATCGGCAACCAGGTGAGGAGTACAAAGACAAGTGTGTTTTGCTACAGTCATGCATGGTGGTGGGAACGTCATGGTCTGGGGCAGCATAAGTGCTATTGGCACTGGAAAGCTACAGTTCATTGAGGGAACCATGAATGCTAACATGGACGCAAGGTCTCTAACATCCACCAGCTCCGTGATGTCAACATGTCTAAACCACTGGCAACAAAAGTGAGTACACCAGTAAGTGAAAATGTCCAAATTGGGGCTGAAAAGTGTCAATATTTTGTGTGGCCACCATTATTTTCCACCACTGTTCTGTGATGTCAACATGGAGGAGTGGAAGAGGACTCCAGTGGCAACCTGTGAAGTTCTGGTGAACTCCATGACCAAGAGGGTTAAGGCAGTGCTGGAAAATAATGGTTGCCACACAAAATATTGACACTTTTGGCCCCAATTTGGACATTTTCACTTACGGGTGTACTCACTTTTGTTGCCAGTGGTTTAGACATAAATGGCTGTTTTGAGTTATTTTGAGGGGACAGCACATTTACACTGTTATACAAGCTGTACACTCACTACTTTACATTGTATCAAAGTGTAATTT
Source organism: Lithobates sylvaticus (assembly GCA_028564925.1). Lineage (NCBI taxonomy): Eukaryota > Metazoa > Chordata > Amphibia > Anura > Ranidae > Lithobates > Lithobates sylvaticus. The sequence goes on from CM053034.1 coordinate 155,346,951, forward strand.
CTTCAGTGTTGTCACATGAATAGATATAATAAAATATTTACAGAAAGGTGAGGGATGTACTCACTTTTGTGAGGTACTGTACATCCTAAGATATGATAGGATTTAAACAAAAAGAGGAAAAAGGGGGGCAATAGGATTTTACTTGGTACCATCAGAGGACATAACACTAGGTTAAAACTTTTTTTTTTACAAAATATACAACATTACAAAAATGTGCTTATTGCTTGAACAAAACATAAAAAAAAACTCTGGAAGGCTGTATTACATCCACACAGCAGTGCCACTTGCACCATATACATGTTTTGAGCCTAAAAAAAGAAAAATGCAGCCACCACATCTAAGCAATAGGACTGATAAATTACAATATATTACATTTTTGATTCAGATATCCTTTAACTCTAATTACAGCTCTACAAATGTGTGAAGAAAGAAGGACCCCAGGATAAGAGTAATGATAGCGAGAATCTTGCGCCACAGGACATCATAAAGGTTTTTCTAAAAAGAACCCTTTGCTACACCCCTTCTGGGTAAGTCGGCTAATATGTTGTTTAATTACTTACATAAACTGAGAAATCTCAGGAGGAAACAGAATCATAAACCACTATTATAGCATGCAATAAACACATAATGCTATCTTATTACAATATGATTATTCCAGATTTATGGGCAAAACATCACTTGGTGTAGGCGTTGAGAAGCAAAATATCATATACATAAACGTGGATACCAGACTGCACTTGAAAAAGTAACACAGAAGGGGAATTTATTTTATGACCAGGAGGCTGAAATTAATTAATTTGATACGTGACTTTATTTCACTTTTCCACCCTTATAACGTATACTTGTTTTTTTCATTAAATGTTATACTTATGTATTCCTTGTCTAGGTACAAATAGGATGCGCAAAAATTAGTAGAGCATGGAGCACAGATATTGAAAAAATATATGTAATTCAACCTGAGGGAACAATCACATTGCTAATGGCCCAGAAAGTCATTAAAGCTGATTGTCATTTCCTGGGAAGTGTAGCAGCAGTGTGATGAATTGACACCTGGGAATCGTGAAATGTGTATTACATTTCACGTAGCACTGTCTAAGTACCCAGTAAACACAAATAAGAAATTTAGAAGGAGATCACATAGAACAATTCTATCTAATACAAAAGAAAAATAAACTTTCTGTTCATTAAACAGGTTTTTTCCTATTAATAAGAAAGGTGAGACTTTCATCTCAGGCATAGCTCTCTAGGGGCTACATGAGACAAGGTTTTCAATTTGGATGACATAAACAAATGATACCAGTGTAGTGGTTTGCTCATTTACTGACCATGCTCAGATGCAGACATGCCCAAGGAAGATATGTTTCTCTACTTCCCTTCCTCAGTGTATCAGAGAGGTCACACCTGATGAGACAAGGTAGCTGGGTAAGTGGTCTGCAGCCAGGGGAATGGCTCTCCACTGTCAGAACCAGTGTGTGGACAGCTGGGCCAAAGCCCAATAATTAGTAGCTTCTCTGAAAGACCCAAATACTGTTGGGAGTAACTGTTTAATCTTCACATCTGGGCTTGTAATATAGGACTTATCCTAAGTACGTATCTTGTTGAGTACCTGTGTATTGCCTTGTTGCACTTCTGGACCAACCATTTATCCTTTACAAAGACTGCATTCTTCAAACAATGTACAAACATGCAGACAAATGTGGAAGACTTAATTTACAGTCTAATCACAGACTTATATAGCAAAGGGGTTGTCTCCTACAGGGCTACAGAAATTGCTTCTGTTTTTCAGAGATTTTATGTTAACATCTACAGCATTTGCCCAGACATCCCTAACCCCACTACCCCCAAATACCTAATTAATCGAGATTCATATGTTAGGTCTAATAAACCTCCCACACCTAAACTGGGTGTTTCTGAGACTCGTTCCCTTCTTGAAATATTAGACATCATTACTTCCCCTCTCATGTGAAAGAGTGAAGTACCCTACAATGTTACAGGGGCTTTCTATAAACATTTAAAGGATGCTAGTGCAGTCTTTCTCAACTCCAGTCCTTAAGGCGCCCCAACAGGTCATGTTTTAAGGCTTTTCATTATTTTGCACAGGTGATTAGATCAGTTTCACTGCCTTAGTAATTACCACAGCCATTTTTTATAAGGGAAATCCTGAAAACATGACCTGTTGGGGTGCCTTGAGGACTGGAGTTGAGAAACAGTGTGCTAGAGGACCAGGGGTTTTGCTACATGGCTAATTTTGTTCCATAATAAATTATGTAATGTTCTTTCATTTTGTGAGCTGTAATTATGTCTCGAAGAGTGTTTTGGCAGTGGAAAAGGTCTTTTCATATGAGTTAGTTGAAAGATTTGAGGAAGATAATTGGAAATTATTTCAGGACAAACGTTGCTGAATGCTGTGTTTTCTCTACTTCAAAAGAAAGATAGGTTGAAAGAACAGAAATAGCAGCACAATAATGTCTGGTGGTCAAGGATCTTAGATTTTGTACAATTATCTCTCCTAGAGGAGTTGGGAATTTAAAACCTAAGAGACGTCTTGTAGTTACTGTAAAGGTGTATGTAGGCAGGTTGCCTACTCTTGGTTAGTCCCAGGTTGGGAAGGAAGGGGTTAATGCTTGTACTGCCTTTCCTTGTGTGTTCAGAGGCTTTCCTCTGGGGTCCAGCCTCCTTCCTGTGTGATATAAAGGGAAAAGGCCCGCATTCTGGGGGGGGACCTAGAACAAGAAAGTGGGGGGAACCTAGACTAGGCTCGAACGCACATATGGAGACCCTGAATTATGTCCTAAGAAGCTTGTTGGAACACCGACTCATTGGAATACTCCCCGAGACATGAACTCCTATGTTCGAGCTATTGCCAGTTTGGACTTTTCCCAAAGATGCTACACCAGTACAGGTAACCTGGGGCAGCCATAGTTAAGTTTAGTTATAGAAATGACATTATTGCATGTTGTACATGCTCTGCCAAATGTTTAGTAAAGTTGTTTACACTGCTCAAAGCCTGGTCTGAAATTGCTTAACAGGTGCATGTGGGGTCCTGTTATATTTCTCAAAGGAACATGTTTCTGAACTAGCACACTGGGGTTTGTAAAACATCACTACAACAGAAGGTTAACTTGCAAAGGTGTTGCTATGAGTAACCAAAAGAAAGAACGGCAACCAGTCGTTGGCGTGATACCGTAATAGTTGGCAGGTTCTCCAGTAGTGAGGTAGATTGGCATTCGGCTCCACCCCTTGCTGGCTGTCTCCTTCGGTCACCAGGAGTGGATTAGCATTATCTAAGATCTAATACCTGGTCACTTAGTACAAAACGAGAAGGGTTAAGTGGAGCACGCAGGAGGTCCGCGCTTAGTGGAAACCCATTCTGCCACTGGGAGTGAGGTAACCGAGGTACGCTGACTTGTGGAGTGGACATAGGCTCTGCATGTCCCTCCTAATGCAACACATATACAGTATCTCACAAAAGTGAGTACACCCCTCACATTTTTGTAAATATTTTATTATATCTTTTCATGTGACAAGTCAACACTGAAGAAATTACACGTTGCTACAGTGTAAAGTACTGAATGAATGAATGAATGAATGAATGAATGACTTGACTTGTATAGCGCAACCTATGCGAACTGAGTGTGAGTGTACAGCTTGTATAACAGTGTAAATTTGCTGTCCCCTTAAAATAACTCAACACAGAGGGGTTTATTTACTAAAGGCAAATCCACTTTGCACTACAAGTGCACTGCAAGTGCACTTAGAAGTGCAGTCGCTGTAGATCTGAGGGGGACATGCAAGGCAAATAAAAAACAGCATTTTTGCTTGTACATGATTGGATGATAAAATCAGCAGAGCTTATCCTCATTTCAGATCTTCCCCCTCAGATCTAAAGCGACTGCACATCCAAGTGCACTTGCAGTGGACGCGCCCACCAGCTGGGACATCGCGGACTTCGTTTTGCAGGTAAGTGCAACATAATGGGCTACTATGCGATGCATAGTAGCCCATTATGCTTTTACTTTGCAGGGGAATAAAGCGGAAGTAAAACCCATCAGGATTTACTTCCTCTTTAAGGAAGGTGTTTGCCATCTTACAAAATGTAACATTTAACATAATATAACATTCCTTTTATACAAATTCTAGTGACATTTGTGGAATTAACCAATCAAAATGTTACTGTTTATGGTCAGCTTTAAATTGTAAGCACTTAAGTGTATGGCCTCCAATCTCGTATTTCATTGTCAATAACGTAACATAAATTCTTGTATGTTTATTGTGTGTTATAACCTGTGTCGTTAAATGCCCATGGGAAATGTCACTGCTGTAAAGGTAAAAAGTAATAAAAGTAATAGTAATGCAGATGCCATTTTCTAAAGACTTTCTTCCTACAGATCCTGAAATTAGAAGTTTAATTTTGGGAAAGCTACTTTCACTTGAAAGAGTGCTGCGTACAGAAAAGATGTGACCAGAATCAAGTGACTGTAGATATGCTTTCATAATAAAATAAAAACATTTTCAAATCCTCAACCCTTTGCTCTGTCATCTTGTGGTTTCTACTGAAGTATTGAAGCAGCCTCCAGAGATTAGGTATGCAATGATTTGTATTTGCTGTTGTAGCTTTGGCACATGCCCCCAAGCAAAACAATACAAACCAGTGGACACATCACGAATACATTCTCATAAATTAAAATATGAATACTGGCAAGCATATGCCAAAATCATTTTTCAGTTTTCTGGTTGAAGAGTTGCAATGTATGTATGTGACTTTACACAATAAACACAGTTGCGGAGTACCATTGCTTTATTAAATATTTTATGAACATCACACATTTTGAAATTCCTTCTGAGGTCATTGAAGAACTAAGATTATCACAGACACAAGATCACTGGGAGATCTGAGTGTATATATTTATGAAGCTTTCTAAAAAAAAAAAAAGCAACATTTCTTCAAAACCATCTCAAAAGCCATAAACCGCCCTCGAGCATTCGTCAAACTAGTCGCCCAGACTATGAACCCCACCTGTTTAGAGTCTCCAGCAAACGAAACACAAGAATTCTGCAATGAGTTATCTGATTTTTTTATTGACAAAATCGCAACCATTCGGGAAATAATTCAGCAGAACATAGCAAGTAACCCCACTCGGCCAGAACAAGAAGAAAAAAAAAAAAACAAAGTTTCTACAACCACCGAGATTTACTCTGGTCCCAATCACCATTGACACCACCAAAACCATCATCAGAAACCTCTGAGACAGCATATCGCCAAACGGCATTATTCCCACAAAACTTCTGAAAGAATGTACCGACATCCTGGAACCTAACATAATAACATACCTCATAAACCAGTCTTTTAAAGAAGGAATCGTCCTGACCTCCCTCAAACAAGGCACAATCAAACCCCTCCTAAAGAAGCCTAACCTTGATCCCAAAGACCCAAACGACCGCAGACCTGTCACAAGCCTCAACACCTGAAAGCAGTAGTACAACAGCTACAACTCCATCCGGACACCCATAAACTCTTGGACCCACTACAATCTGGTTTCCGCCCTGGCCACGGGACAGAAACTGCACTCGTCAAAATCTGGGATGACACCCTCGAAGCAGCAGATGAAGGAGAATCGTGTCTCCTGGTGCTGCTGGACCTCAGTGCAGCATTCGACACAATAGACCACAAAACCCTTCTTACTTGTCTCACAGAAGTAGCTGTAGTTGCAGACTTAGGCCCCTTTCACACTGGGGCGGTTTTCAGGCGGTACAGCGCTAAAAATAGCGCCTGTACACCGCCTGAAAAAACCGGCCCCATTCACTCCAGTGTGAAAGCCGGCGGGCTTTCACACTGGAGCGGTGCGCTAGCAGGACGGTAAAAAAAGTCCTGCTAGCTGCATCTTTGGAGCGGTATAGGAGCGGTGTATTTACCGCTCCTATACCGCTCGTTCCCATTGAAATCAATGGGAAACCGCGGGGATACCGAGGTTTTTAACCCTTTTGCGGCCGCTAGCGGGGGTTAAAACCACCCCGCTAGCGGCCGCATACCGCGGGTAAAACGAAGGTAAAGCAGCGCTAAATATAGTGCTGCTTTACCGTCGCCGCCCCGCACCGCCCCAGTGTGAAAGGGGCCTAAGACTTACCCTGGTTCGCATCCTTCCTAGAGAACCGATCTCAGAAAGTGAAACTAGGAACGTTACAGATACAGCAGCAGTAGTTGGAACAATCATCAATTCCCGACTCGACTACGCAAATTCCCTCTACCTAGGACTTCCAAAATACCAAATTTCACGTCTACAAACCATCCAGAACACAGCAGCCAGACTGGTAACTGGAAAAAAACATGGGAATCAATCACCCCGTCTCTGAGGACCCTCCATTTTCTAGCCATGAAGGATCGAGTTACATTCAAGACCCTCTGCCTCACTCACAAATGTACACAAGGAAAAGCCCTGCAATACCTCTGCAACAAAATAAAGCACTACACCCCAGGGCGCACTCTCCGGTCAACTAACCAGAACCTCCTCCACATCCCCAAGACCCATTATAAATTAAAAGGCAAACAAAGGTTTGCAGTCCAAGGACCAGGGCTATGGAATGCTCTACCCGCGGACATCCTCTCAGAAGAAAAATATCTGGCCTTCAGGTAGACGCTCAAGACCCATCTCTTCTGAAAACCCAGACAGACACTGGCAGCAAAAGTGCTCTGAGGCGATTTAGTTCGCATATGTAGCGCTATACAAGTCATTCATTCAAATGTTGAGGTGGTCAGATCACGGCTCCACATCCAAATCCCTTCCAATGTATATTGCAGCCTAAAGAATAAAACTAATGGATAAGTTGTTTTGAAGGGAAGGATTTGTCTTTTCTATAATAATAATACTTTTATAAAAGATCAGCTAGGTCTAAATGATGTTATCAATGCATATTTGGCAATAATCACAATGCCACACGGATGTGGAGAGTTTGCTCATTTCAGAGGCAACTCAACGCTGCCTAGGGACATGGCAACACTGTGGGGTTGATTTACTAATGGAAAATAGACGGTGCACTTTGTAAAGTGTGGCTGCACTCTGCAAGTGCAGTTGCTCCCGAGCTTAGTAAATGTGCAGAAACTCTGCTGACTGCCATCATCCAATCATGTGCAAGCAAAAATGCATTTTTAAAAAAAGATTTCCTTGCATGTGATTGGGTATTCTTTGAAAAGTGAAGATTTGCCTAATTTACTAAGCTCTGGAGCAACTGCACTTGCAGAGTGCAACTGCACTTTGTAAAGTGCACAGTCTATTTGCCTTTAGAAAATAAGCCCCTATGGTCTTATATGTTATGGTCCCATACAAACTGCAAAAAAAGGAAAAAAATGCAGCGCTAACCTACATTAAACTGTGAAATAGTATTGTTTATCAACAATACTAAAAACTTGACAGTACTAAAAAAAAAAAAAAATGAATAGAATAAAGTCCACCACATGTGGACTAGCATCAAATGTCAGCATCAAATGTCAGCATCAAATGTCAATGGAACAACATAGCTTCTTAGGGCAAATAACACCAATAGAGACATGTTGAGAAGAAATGTTGAAAGGGAAGAAAATCTTGTAAAGAGACCTCCACCAATTGCTTGAAGGCTTACCAGAGATGGTGGACTTAAAGGGGCATTTACCTCTCAAGTCAACCAGGCTTGTAGTAATAAACACTGTGGGGGTTATTTACTTAACCGCTTCCCGACCGCCTCCTGCACATATACGTCAGCAGAATGGCACGGCCAGGCAAAACCACGTACAGGTACGTGGCCCTTTAATTGCCTGGCCAGCGGCGCGAGCGCGACCCGGTCGGGAGCTCCGTGACCCCAGCCGCAGGACTAGCGGACCCGATCGCCGCTGGTGTCCCGCGATCGGGTCACAGAGCTGAAAAACGGGGAGAGGGCTGTGTAAACAAACCTCTCCCCGCGCTTCCTACTCTGCCTGTCATTGATCAGCTGTTCCCTGTCATCGGGAAAGCCGATCAATGACGTCAGATGTCAGCCCCGCCCCCTAATGTAAAAAAAACACACACGTCACAGCCCATAACCCCTCCCCTCCCCCTAGTGGTTAACTCTTTCACTGCATGTGTCATTTATACAGGAATCAATGGGGGGGGGGGCGGGATCTGGGGGTCCCCTTGTTAAAAGGGGCTTCCAGATTCCGATAAGCCCCCCGCCCACAGACCCCCACAACCAATGGCCAGGGTTGTGGGGAAGAGGCCCTTTGTCCCCATCAACATGGGGACATGGTGTTGTGAGGGGTCACAGACCCCCAAAGCACCCTCCCAATGTTGAGGGCATGTGGCCTGGTACGGTTCAGGAGGGGGGGTGCTCTCGTCCCCCCTGTTTTCCTGCGGCCTGTCAGGTTGCGTGCTCGGATAAGGGTCTGGTATGGATTTTGAGGGGGACCCCACGCCATTTTTTTTTGACCGGGGTTCCCCTTAAAATCCATCCCAGACCTTAAGGGTCTGGTATGGATATTTAGGGGGACCCCACGTCATTTTTTTTTTAAATTTGAAGCGGGGTTCCCCTTAATATCCATAGCAGACCTGAAAGGCCTGGGAACCCCCACGCTTTTTATTTTTTTTATCAATTACTTTTTTTTAATCAATGACTTTTTTTTTATCAATGACTTTCAATGAATGACTGTTCTCTGTGTTACGGGAGCCGGCAATTCTTTAGCCACGAGTGATTTTAAATAGCTTTTTTTCCTGAAAAAAAAAACACTTTTTATGACAATAACTTGCATATAGGCTTTTAAAATTAGCACTTTTAAATTCTCCCATAGACTTTTACAGGGTGCTCGCGGCTTTTCGAATTTGCCGCGAACACCCCAAATTGTTCGCTGAACAGGCAATGTTCGAGTCGAACATGAGTTCGACTCGAACTGGAAGCTCATCCCTAGTGACAGGGGTACATGTAGTGAGGGAACAGCTTTGTACTTCATGTTCCCCACTTAGGAGCAGGAGAATACTGAAGTGGGCTCTATATTGGAGCCCACTTCAGTACAGGATCCACCCAGGGACCCAGTTTGGTGTCATTGTGTGCAAGGCCTTGTGAAGTGAAGTATTCATTTTTTGGGGGGGTGGGGGGGAGTGGGTACCTAGTTTTCACAGGTACCCAGCTCCCACTCCCTCTCCTGGCACCACAGCGCCGAGTAGAAGTTTCCCTCTCCCCCCTCCCTCCCTGCAATCTTCTGGGGCACGTCACAGGTCCCAGAACATTGCACAGTCATTCACAAACGCGCAGTGCGGCTTGCGCATGCGCTGTGCGCGCCTGGCTGTGAAGCCACAGCCGGGTGCCCACACTTGCAATGCCGGCCCCGCATAGAGGAAGGGGAGAAGGCAGTAGTCAGAACATGCTATATACAGCTTGCAATAGAAAGTGCTGGACCTGGACAAGTGCTGGACATCGCTGGACCGTGGGACAAGTGGGTGTATGTTTATCAAAAGTCAGCAGCTACACTTTTTGTAGCTGCTGACTTTTAAATGGGTGGAACTCCACTTTAAATGTGTTAATGCCACCTGAAGTAAGTGTCATATTTGAGTTAATATAGCTAGAGTATTCCTGAGGTGTCCCTAGGGGGGCGACATTCCTAAACAACCTCCAAACGTGTATATGACATGTTCCTGACCGCTGCACTTTCTATTGCAAGCTGTATATAGCATGTTCTGACTACTGCCTGTATATAACATAATTCTGACCACTGCACTATGCTGGGACATATATGATATACAGTACTCCTGACCACTGCACTCTTAATGCTTGTACAACACTTGCTGGATGCTCAATAGTCACCAGGGGTCAATTCCTGGGGAAAAAAGTGTGGGAACTCCCACCCAAGATCCACTCGCCCACCAAAAAAAAAATTATACGCTCATATGCACGAACGCTTTAAAAGTGGTATTTTTCATCCAATTTTCGTATTGTGTGTATGAAGCTTAACTGTTAGTACATAAAAAAAACAATCCTCAATAAACATAAATACGGTAATTATCTGAATAATCAGTATTCATTCAATTTTGCTTCCATGCAAATGTGAACATCATGCTCTGATCTTTATTGGGGAATTTTATTTTGTATATAGAGTGTTTATGTGGTGAGTTTACACTTTTCATTGAACAGAGTTTGGATACACAGGGTTAAACAGAAAGGTCATAAACTCACTGCACATTATCTGGACAGAATGCTTGGGGACATAGTGATGAGTTCCTGCTTAGAAGATGTATGTTAGCTTGGGGGGCTGCAAACTCTGCAGGGCTCCAACACACACTCGCTGCTATTCCAACCCTTCACATATTTCCACATAAACTTCCCTCCTGGCATTAAACTTTGTCAGGTATTGTGCTCCGCTTTCCACCCCAAACTGATGTTCCTCCCTCAGCTCACCTCTCTCTCCCTGCATGTCCTGTGAGCAGAATAGCTGTGCTCCTCCTCTGGGTTCTCTCATCATATGGCACTAAAGATAGAGGAGGGGGGATTCAGCGGGACACACAGAGCAAGTATGCAGGAGACTGGGGGGGGGGTGAGGAGACCGAAATCAGGAGGGGCCGGCGGGGAGTAGCGCATCACGAGAGGTCTGACTAAATACAATCTCTTAGCAGCAGGGACCTGATCTACCTGTCAGCTAGCTGTGATTGATAGGTAGATCGTAGAGGAAGCTGTCATGGGGCCCCCTACTGGCAATGCCTGAATGGTCAGGTGTGCGGCACTTACTATTGCGAGCTGTGTCGGCAGCTGCTGGTGTAGCACCTGCCACACAGCTCGCATACTTCAAAGTCTTGCAGGACATGGCTGCTAACGGGAATTGAGTTCCTGTTGTGGAAAAAGTATAGGAACTCCGTTCCCATGTGTTCCCGCAGGACTTGAGCCCTGGTAGTCACTATGTTAACGGAGTTCTTCGTGCAGCTAGGCTGAAAACCATATGTAATAGAAGACTTTAATTTCTTACAAATGATTGTGCTGAGGTTTGTACATGTCTGTTATGCCGCGTACACACGAGTGAATTTTCCATCAGAAAAATCTTGGATGGTTTTTCCGACAGAATTCCGTTCAAGCTTGGCTTGCATACACACGGTCACACAAAAGTTCTCTGAACTTTCGACCGTCAAGAACGCGGTGACGTACAACACTACTACGAGCCGAAAAAATTAAGTTCAATGCTTCTGAGCATGCGTCAAATTATTTCCGAGCATGCGTAGGAATTTTTCACGTCGGAATTTGGTACAGACGATCGGAATTTCCGATCTGAACTTTTTCCGACCGAAAAAATTGAGAACATGCTCTCAATATTTTGCTGGCGGGAATTCGGCCAGCAAAAGTCCGATGGAGCATATACACGGTCGCATTTTCCGACTAAAAGCTCTCATTGGTCTTTTGCTGGCCGAATTTCCGATCGTGTGTACTCTCAGTGGTAAAACAGTGGTATTAGACTCTCAGTGGTAAAACAGTTGATTAAGCATATTTTGTGGGTACAAGGACTATGGAATATGTTACCATGTATGTATACAGTAAGTAAACTACGTTTTAAACCCCTCCCACTGTTAGAGCAATTTTGCCACACCCGCAATTTGCAGTAGCGCACACAATCCATCACTTATTTTTTCTGCTCTGGGTGACCAAGACTGACCTCCCCCCCCAAGATTTTTTTTTATCTATGGCCCTATCCAACACCAGTCACCTCTAAAAAGTAGTATCAATTTCCAACAGACTGGTTGTTCCTTTATATCTAGTCTGAAAGCATAAACAAAAAAAAATCTGTGTTTTTTTTTTTTCACACTTTTTAAAGCAGAATATATTTCAAACGCATTTAGTACCTAATTTTAGTTACTAGCTGGTAATTGCAAATAAGTGAAATACAATAAATGACACCCATGAGTCGCACAGAGGGTAATGACATCTATTACCTGAGATAGCATTGCTTTACCTTCATTAAAATAAGGCAGCACAAATATAATAATCTCTTTCTTTAATGAGAAATCTAATTAATTCAGCTCATGTGCATGCTTGTCAAGCAATATTAGTGTTATTTGTACTCACTAAGCATTTTACAACAATATTTTGAATCCTGATGTATTATGAGGCATTTAATGAAAGCAGTTAAAATTCACTGCAGTGTAAAATATAGAAATAGATTTGGAAAATATCTCCTGAGTTAGGATTAGTATAATAGATGGTTAGATCTTCTTGGAAATTCTCTGTATAATTAACATTCTCAGTAATTACTTTTTTTTTTGTTGTCACAATGCCACCTATGTTTAGGAGTGGGCAGCCTTTTTGCTTGCAGTTAGGAGATGGCGTTATCCCTTTCAGGACAGCCCATCTTAGCGGCGTAGGTGGAAAGGAGGGGTACCCTGAGAATAATTACATACTTGCACAACGTGGGTGGGGTACCCCTGTCATCTTGCAGCAAGGTGACGCTTTAATTCTAGCCTGTCGTTAGAAAAACTTGATGCTGAATTTGGGTGGGTGGGAGATTGTGCTTTATTCCTGCTGTTGCTGTATATAGTTCTAGCACACAGGTAGAAGTTCGCTGTCTTACCATAAGAGAATACTTATTACAATCCTGATATATAGAGGCCGGCACAGGGACATATATAGATAGATCGAATGCTGTTTAACCACTTCATCCCTGGAAGGTTTACCTTCCTTCATGACCAGGACATTTTTTGCGATATGGCACTGACAATTGCACAGACGTGCAACAATGTACCCAAATAAAAGTGATGTCCTTTTATTCCCACAAATAGAGCTTTCTTTTGGTGGTATTTGATCACCTCTGTGGTTTTTATTTTTTGTGCTATAAACAAAAAAAGGCCAAAATTAAAATATAAAACATATACAAAAAATAAATAAAAATAAATCAATTTAGGCTAATATATATTCGGCTGCATATTTTTGGTTTGCGCAAAAGTTATACCATCTACAAACTATGGGATGTTTTTTTTTTTACTAGTAATGGCAGCAATCAGCAACTTAAAGCAGGACTGCGATATTGCGGTGGACAAATCTGACACCTAACTGACACTTTTTAGGGACCAGTAACAGTGATCGGTGCTAAAAAATATGCACTGTCACTGTACTAATGACACTGGCAGGGGTTAACATCAGGGGCGATCAAAGGGTTAACTGTGTTCCCAGGAATGCTTTCTAACTGTGTGGGGGATGCATTTACTGTGGGAAGACAGAGATATGTGTTTCTGCTTAGTAGAAACACAAGAGCACTGCATTCCCTTGTCACAGAATGGCGGTCTGCCTTGTTTACATAGGCAGACTGCCATTCTGCCTGTCTCCCGAACAATCGGCAGGTCCCGGTAGACAGCACCTCCGCTGAACCTGCTGATTGGCTCCTGCTGTGTCTAATCACAGCAGGAGTGGGTTGCCGGTGGTGCGTGTGGACGCTCCAAACCCGTAAGTACCCAATCACGTACCTAGTACATGATTTGGCTCAGATCGGCCCCCCATCTACAGTATATCTGTGTGGGGCAGTCGGAAGAGGTTAATATATGTATATTGGTATTATTATAGAAATCAGTAATAGTGAAGAAATATTAATTTATTAAACTCTCATGATAGGACTGATTGAGAATGAGATCCCCGGGCATATGGCGGAGTTCTGGCGGACTAACTTGGGCACTGCCTCTCTAGATATTACCTGGGATGCCTTCAAGGCATACATACGAGGGTGCTATTAAACTTCTATTTCCCGTGTGCGTAGGAACACTGCCATTACCATAGAAGAAGCGGAGTCCAGGGCACTGGATCTAGAAACCAAGTATGTTAACACCCGTAACCCAATCACCTATTTAGATATGAAGTCTGCTTACAGAGAGGTCATGCTTCTCAGGGTCACAAAGGCTAAAAAGTGTCAGTTGGCACAGACTCAGCGCATTTTCGAGCAGGGGGAAAAAACTGGGAGACTTCTGGCTTGGTTAGCCAAAGAACAGCACAATAACCTCTATTGCGCAGATCAGAGACGTTGATGGGACAGTGATCACAGATCCCACGACTATAAATGACCGGTTCGCGACATATTATCGGGAGTTATACTCCTCAAGGGCCAACTACTCACCTGAGGAGTTGATCTCCTTTCTCGACAGACTCGACGTCCCCACTCTTACTGTTAGTGCACGTGAACAACTAGAAAGTACGATTACTCTAGAGGAAGTCCAACAGGCGGTAGGGGAAATGCAGGTGGGAAAGACTCCTGGGGTGGATGGTATCCCCCTGGAGTTTTACAAACAGTACTGTGACCAGCTGGCGCCCAAACTACATGAAACTCTGACCAAGTCCCTTAAAGACCAGAAGCTACCCTCATCTATGGCGGACGCAGTGATTGTAGTTATACCCAAGCCCGGTAAGGACCCCGAACTCTGTGCCTCCTATAGGCCTATCTCCCTACTCAACGCGGATGCCAAGATCCTTACAAAAATCTTAGCTAAACGCCTTAACTTGGTTATACACACAGTGGTGCACGAAGATCAAACAGGGTTTATGCCGGGTAAAGGCACAGATATTAACCTGCGAAGGTTATACGTTGTCCTGGGATCTGGGGACTGTTTGAATCATTCTGACGCAGTGGCCTCCCTGGATGCAGAAAAAGCATTTGACTCAGTAGAGTGGGGTTATCTCTGGGAGGTCCTGCGTCGGTTCGGTATTGGCCCTAAGTTCTTCTCATGGGTGCGGACTCTGTACGAGGCTCCGAGAGCACGGATACGAACTGGGCTGGTCTTGTCATCCACGTTTGGCCTACACAGGGGCACCAGGCAAGGATGCCCACTGTCCCCGGCCCTCTTTGCCCTGGCAATTGAGCCAATGGCAATGCTTCTGCGGACGTCACCAGTGGTGAGGGGCATTTCTATCGGCTCGATAGTAGAAAAGATCTCAATGTATGCTGATGACACTCTTCTGTATCTCAGCGATACCACAAACTCACTGAAGGAAGCCCTCAAACTCATAGATATATTCGGCTCATACTCAGGGGTGCGGATTAATTGGGACAAATCAGTACTGTTTGCCCTACATCCCTCAGAAGACAACTTACCTGCAGACACCCCCTTACAGAGGGTCTCCCAGTTTAAGTATCTAGGGGTAATTATCCACAGGGACCTTGCTCAATTTACCCCCCTTAATCTTACCCCGGTAATGACCCATCTATCCCGTAGATGTGCGGCGTGGAAGTCCCTGCCCCTTACACCGGTAGGGAGGGTCAAACTAATAAAGATGGCAGTGCTCCCCAAATTTGTCTATCTCTTTAGACAAACCCCTGTCCCGATCCCCCAATCATTCTTTGTTAAATTGGATAGCTTAATTACTTCATTCATTTGGAACGGTGGTACCCCAAGAATAGCAAAGACTACGCTACAACTACCATTGTCCCTGGGGGGGCTGGCTATGCCCTGTTTTATAAAATATTACTGGGCGGCGGTGCTGGTGACGGTTAAATGGTGGCTGGCCAAGGAGCCTGTGAACCCTGCGGCTACGATTGAAGCGGCAATATTGGGCTCTTCTTTGGAACTAAGACACTTGATTCACCGGGGGCATAAATCCAACCCATGTGTCACTGGGTCGATGCGCACCACACTCCGGGTCTGGGAGACAGTCAGGACTAAAATTGAGCAACCGCATAGCTGGTCCCCACACACCCCTCTGTGGGGTAACCCCAGACTTCCACATTTTAGAACCATACTGGACCCACAGTTGTGGATCAGATATGACATTACGACATTGGCTGACATTACCTCACCATCGGGGCTATGTACGTTTGACGATTTGAAGAGAGAGAAGGTGGTGCCCAACAATATGTTCTTCCGGTACTTGCAACTCCGCCATGCTTACCAATCACAATTTACTCACCCGATCACACTAGCAACCAACGGGATAGAAAAAATACTGCTCAGAGGGGAAGATAAGAAAACACTATCGACACTCTATTACGAGCTGGCTGGGTTGGACACCTCTAAGGTGACTCAATTATTTAACAAATGGCAGGCGGATGTGCCTTCCCTGGCAGATGACGATTGGGAGGAGGGGATTCAGCAGTACCTTCCTCTCATGGTCTTGGCGAGGGATAGGTTCATCCAACTTAAATTCATCCACAGGGTGTACTACACCCCGGAAAGGTTGGCCAGAATATACCCCTCTTGTAGCCCATTGTGCCCCAAATGCTCTACTGAAGTAGGCACCTTCCTACATGTCACGTGGTCCTGCCACCTAATTCAGGCCTTTTGGGAGGAAGTCCTTAAAGATATCAATAGGATCGGTAAGCTACATGTCCCACGAGACCCAATCCCCCTACTTTTGGGTGTAGTCGACACCCTGGCAGCAAACAGTCCAAGAAACTGTTTGTGTTTTACTCGGCCTTCTACGCTAGGAAGGCGATACTTATGAAGTGGAAGGAGCCTTCCCCCCTACAGTTCAGCAATGGAGATCCTTGGTGGACACGGCCCTCCCCCTATAGAAACTTACATACGCGGGGCGTAATTGCCCCCAAAAGTTTGACAAAATCTGGGGGGCATGGGTAGAAATGAGGAACTTGGATTTAGACTGATTTTGTAACCACAGCAGTACAACCAGGGAACTAGTTGGGTAAACTATATGGTTAAGGGGGATCCGTTGCCCCCCCCCCACTTGCCCCTCGTGCAAGTTCAATACCTCCTTTTCAACTAAGCAGATACCTATAGACGCGCTGGTGAACGGGCCTTCAGTCACGAAGTGGTAATTAGACATGTATTAACGATCTGACCTTGATGTATTAAAGTATTTGGCTAGAAAACTGTGGATGAGCTACCTTTGACATTACAGTTGATTTTCCCCTTTTTATGTATGCCATTGAAGATGTACCATTGTACTAGTTGTTTTTTTGTTTGTTTTTTGTTTTCAAATAAATAAACTTTATGTTAAAAAAAAAAAAAAACTCTCATGATAGGATATTTTAACCTAGTCTTTACTGGGTAGGTTCACCTTTTCATAAAAAACAAACAAAAAAAAAACTAATGAACAAACCCCCGCACCCCCACTGCCCATACAGACAGTGCATTCGTTCG
Source organism: Lithobates sylvaticus (assembly GCA_028564925.1). Classification (NCBI taxonomy): domain Eukaryota; kingdom Metazoa; phylum Chordata; class Amphibia; order Anura; family Ranidae; genus Lithobates; species Lithobates sylvaticus. Next base: position 155,363,999 of record CM053034.1, read on the forward strand.
GGGATTTGAAAACCATGGTCTTCTTCCTCTTCTTTCTCTAGAGACGCTGGCATGTATTGGAGTGATTCTGACATGTCAAAGCGGTCACCTGCCCGAATGTGTCCAATCAGAATCACTCTGATCCTTAGTGTGCCCAAAGGCTTTCCGGGTTTTACATAGTAACATCCATAGGTTCTCCACTATTTTGCTCTGCCAGGTAGCCATGTTAAAGATGGTGCCAGTAAGAATCACAGGCACTACTTCACGTGCAGCATTAATTTCTCAGGGAGTACAGCCATATTGATTTTTGGGGACTTGGTGGCTACAAATGAGGGTGTAGTTTTGTGGTTGTGTCCCTGGATCTTATTTTGAAAATCTGGCAACCCTTACTTACAGTATGTGTCACACAGTGTAATGCATGCATTGTCACCGCTCACCATCCTTGTCGCCTCCTCAAATGGTGACAGTACAGTACATGCATCCTTTATCAGCAGCCATTGGCGTGGGGAAAAAAAGCTGAGGTGCCCTGAGCCTGTCCTTGTGCCATGCTCACACAGGTACTTATTGACGGCCCTCTGCAGAATGTGCAGCCACTGCAGCATTGCCAAAATTGAGTTTCACCTGGTGGGCATGTCACAAATTCTGCTGAATTTCAGCCAGCTGAACACTGGCTGTGTATGACTGCCTGAAATGGCTACAGACTCTTCTGGCCTGCATTTGAAGATCTTGCAAAACTGGGTCCCACTTTAAGAAATGCTGCACCACCAAATTAAGAACATGTGCCAGGCATGGCATGTGTCAACTTTCCTTGTCGAAGGGCACACAGAAGGTTAGTGCCATTATCACACACCACCATTCCTGGCTCAAGCTTCTGTGGACTGAACCATCTTTGGGCATGCCCCTGCAGAGCTGAAAGAATCTCTGCTCTGGTGTGCCCTAGACAGACCAGCTGAAGCACTGCATGGCATCCTTTAGCCTGACTTGAATGGCCCCTTGAGCGCTTAGGGGGTACTGGTGGTTCCTAGGACAATCCAGAAAAGGAGGGCATGGAGAAGGAGGAGGAGGAGGGGGTTGGAGATGAAAGATCTTGCATTATCACCAACAGCTGTATGGAGAGCTGGCGGCAAAACAAGTTCCAGAACTGAACCCTGTCCTGCAGCCTTCCTAATTGCAAGCAGAGTTACCCAGTGTGCTATGAACTAAATATATTGTCCCTGACCATGCTTGCTGGACCATGTGTCAGCAGTAAGGTGGACCCTGCAACTGACTTGCCCAATGATGCCAAAACGTTGCCGTCCACGTGATAGTGCAGAGCTGGAATGGCCTTATGTGCAAAGAAATAGCGACTGGGAACCTGCCATTGTGGTACTGCACATTCTGCAAATTCACAGAAGGGAGAAGGATCCACCAGATGGAAAGGCAGGAGTTGCAAAGCCAGCAATTTGGACAAGCTGTAATTTAGACGCTAGGCATGTGAGTGGCAGGGAGTGTATTTTTATTCTGCTGCAGCAGCTGGGGCAGAGAAATTTGCCTGCTATACTCTACAGCTGGTGGTGTGCTGCTGGCAGACATGTTGCAAGGACCTGTGAAACCCTTTCCTATATCATCATCCCTGTCAGTGGAGGCTGCTGAGAGGTCATCATGAGATATAGCGGGGGTAGACACGAAAGGTGAATAGTGAGGAGGAAAAGAATTGTGTCCCTTGTGTGTGACTTTCAGGTGCTCTTGCCAAAGGGCTGAGTGGTGGAAGGTTAAATGCCTTGTCAAGCATGTGGTACCCAAATGGCTGGTGTTTTTGCCATGTTTGCGTCAGAGATTGCAAATTGCAACAATGCGATTAGCTCCACATGTGTTAAAAAATGCCCACACCGCTGAGCTGTGGGAAGTGGGCCAGGAGATAACAGCTCTACAATCTGATGGAGTAGGGTGGCTGCTCTCTACTCTTCCATGATGGCTGCCTCTGGAGCACATCCTGGGCTCCAGAGTTGCGTCAGTGACCTCATCATCATCATCATCCCATCCATCCTCAGCCTCATAGAAACTGGTAAATGTGTGACTGGATGCACTTTTTTTCAAATGAAAAGTTGTGTTTAGTGCACTTTAAATTGAGGACTGACGCTGACAGAAATTTAAAAAATATAAAAAATAAAATAAAAATAGGGGTAACACCAGTGTTGCAGTCAGAAAAACTGTGGCTGACAATTTAAAAAAGGGGGCAGGCAGGGAATAAAAAAAAAGGCAAAAAAAAAAAAAACACACACAGCAACCTGACAAAATAAAAAGAAAAGGGTATACAGCACTGTATACAGCACTAAATGTTATGCAATGCTGTGTTAACACTGCACTACACTAACACACTACACTAAACCAACACACTATACTTGCACACTATACTAACACTACACACCGGGTCCAAAGTCGGTATGGAGGTACCCCTAGATGTCCCCTACAGCTGTGGTGTTTCTGTGACCCATGGCCCCGGATCCCAGTTACCCTGAATGAAGGGTACCTGGTGGTCTCCGGTAACTCCCCCTTAAAAGGTCCCCGAAACCCCAAATTATCAGGGACCCGTGTTGTATTCAAATGGATGTGTCCCAAGTTTAAAGTCGCTGTCTCATTCGGTTCGGAAGTTATTGGCCGAAAACCGATTTCAGCACCCCCAGGCTGAAGGCTCAACAACACCCAAATTTGCACGGAACCGGAACCGTGACCGGTAGAGACTTACTTTCTTCGCCACATTGTAGCCACATATCTTGTGAACATGCCAATTTGTGGGTCACTATCACTGACCCATGGGCGCGGAGAAATCCCGCCCCAAGCTGGCCCTGTTTTCCCATAGGCGCCAATGTTAAATCGGTGTCTGGGTGTGCTGTCTTTGCGGACCCGGTACCGGCCGACCTTCGGTCCCCTGGACCCCAAACTTGGTACACTTGTAGCCCAATCCTTCCTCTACCAACCATCTAAATCTGACCGGGGAGAACCGGATTTTTAAGCCGACCCCATACCGCCATAGACTCCAATGTTAACTGATGGTTTTGTCGGTTGTGTTTGGGCTACCGGTTCCGACCGACCATCGGTCCCCTTGACTATTCCTTTGGAACCTGAGTCCTGGAGATGTGTGGCTATCACCTCCCATTGTCGGTGTATTTTTAAGACCCGTAGACGTGGAGAAAGGTGTACTTGTTTTTACCAGTGTACCGGTTACCGATTTTCGGTGTCTAAAAATACAAGTGGGTGTCATTCTATTGGAAAGCGTTGGGGCAATCTTTTGAGACCCCCAGAGCTCTGTGCGGTGCATAGTTTTCGAGCTATACCGTTTCAAAATGCTGTTTTCCGGTTACCGGAACCTTCCGGTTGAGGTACCGGGTTTCTGTGATCCATGGCCCCGGATCCCGGTTACCCTGAATGGAGGGTACCTGATGGTCTCCGGTAACTCCCCAGTAAAAGGTCCCCGAAACCCCAAATTTGTATCAGGGGCCCGTGTGGTATTCAAGTGGATGTGTCCCAAGTTTGAAGTTGCTGTCTCATTCGGTTCGGAAGTTATTGACCGAAAAGGCCGCATTTCTGGGTGCTGATGTTACTGCATTTCTGGGTGCTGATGTTACCGCATTTCTGGGTGCTGATGTTACCGTATTTATGGGTGCTAATGTTACCACATTTATAGGTGCTGATGTTACCGCATTTATGGGTGCTGATGTTACCGCATTTATGGGTGCTGATGTTACCGCATTTATGGGTGCTGATGTTACCGCATTTATGGGTGCTGATGTTACCGCATTTATGGGTGCTGATGTTACCGCATTTATGGGTGCTAATGTTACCGCATTTATGGGTGCTCATGTTACCGCATTTATGGGTGCTCATGTTACCGCATTTATGGGTGCTGATGTTACCGTATTTATGGGTGCTGATGTTACCGTATTTATGGGTGCTGATGTTACCGCATTTATGGGTGATGATGTTACCGTATTTATGGGTACTGATGTTACCGTATTTATGGGTGCTGATGTTACCATATTTATGGGTGCTGATGTTACCGTATTTATGGGTACTGATGTTACCATATTTATGGGTGCTGATGTTACCACATTTATGGGTGCTGGTAGAGCCGCAATTATGGGTGCTGATGTTACTGTATTTATGAGTGCTGGTAATTTATGGGTGCTGATGTTACCGTATTTATGGGTGCTGGTAGGGCCGCAATTATGGGTGCTGATGTTACTCTATTTATAGGTGCTGGTGAGGCCGCATTTTTGGGTGCTGTTACTGCATTTTTAGGTGCTGTTAAGGTGGCATTTATGGGTGCTAATGTTACTGTATTTATGGGTGCTGAAGTTACTGCATTTATGGGTGCTGAAGTTACTGCATTTATGGGTGCTGAAGTTACTGCATTTATGGGTGCTTGCCATAGGCGCCATTTTCACTAGATACGCCTCTGACTACACTAACACTCTACACTTAGTCAAATGTTATGTAAAGCTGTGCTAAACACTGCACTACACTAACACACTAAAACGACACACTATACTCCCACACTATACTCACACACTCTACACTATGGGGGTTATTTATGAAAGGCAAATCTACAGATCTACAGCGACTGCACTTACAAGTGCACTTGCAGTGCACTTGTAGTGCAAAGTGGATTTACCTTTCGTAAATAACCCCCTCAAATTCACAATAAGTGAACACACTGGGGGGTATTTACGAAAGGCAAATCCCCTTTGCACTACAAAGTGCACTTGAAATTGCACTGAAAGTGCACTTGGAAGTGCAGTCCCTGTAAATATGAGGGGTAGATCTGAAATGAGGGGAAGCTCTGCTGATTTTATTATCCAATAACGTGCAAGCTAAAATGCTGTTTTTTATTTTCCTTGCATGTCCCCCTCGGATCTACAGAAACTGCACTTCCAAGTGCACTTCCAGTGAAATTTCAAGAGCACTTTGCACATGTAGTTTGCACTTGTAGTGCAAAGTGAATTTTCCTTTAGTAAATAACCCCCACTAACTTGCTAGTAGCAAACCGAGCCCTGCTCTATCTAGCTCCACTCCAACACACTGCAAAATCTTTCTATGGGAAGTTGCCGTTTATAGCTTGGGGTGGGACTATGAGCACTGAGCTGTGATTGGAGAAAGTCATCATCACTTTGTCCAATCAGGGCTCTGACAGTGCAAGTCAGGTGCAAGGCTTCATGCATTTTTGCTCGGCTCGAACGGTTCAACCAACACTATTGACTCCTAGAACTACACACAATTCCTTCTAACCTAAACAATATTACACTTTAAGTAATTTAAATAATACATAATATTTTAATATACTTTAATATACTTTAAATAATATATATATTTGTGAAAGTTGCAATATTTTTATGAAATAACCATGGAGTCTTGCAATTGAACATTTACAGAAAGAAATAAAAACTGAATAATGTCTGTGATTTCCTCAATAATGAACTGTAGGTGTCAGTGTAGGTCTACTCTAGAGACAGAATTTTGTCTTTACTAGCATTCATTTTCGTAAAACATGTTTTTTTGTGTTACACGTTAATAAAGTATAGCTGTATATTTTTATTAAATAAAATAACCAAACCCTGTATGGTTTCCCCCAGCCCTCCTTAGCTTGTATACCAAAAATCAGACCTCAAATATCTGATATATGCATACTTTTCTCTCATAAGGTTGCATTGTGCTGACTTATGGTAGACTGGCAGTTACAATCAAGTTAAGGGTTATTTCAGCAGCTCTTTGCCTTGTAATCAGAGGGACTACATCAAGTGTTTTTTTTCAGGATTTTATGACAGAGGAGACCCTTTTGGTCTTTTCTGTTATAACTGCTTCTCCCTGCCTGTCATCGTTAATGTACACTGAGCAGCACATGTACAGCTCAGCGTACATTAACAGCATGGCTCTGTGCCTTGATGATGTGACTCCCATGCGCGTATGCTGGAGTGACAACATCAAGGCCTAGCCAATCAAGTGGCCGTGACAGTCTGAACCTCAAAGGAAGACTGAGAGAAGATTGAACCGCCCGTGAATAGCAGGAGCGCTAACAGCGCAGCTTTGGAGGAGATCGTTTAATCAGCTCCTAGGGGCCCATTAAAAAAATGGTGAGTTTAATTCTTCTTTAACCACTTCAGCCCCGGACCAATTGGCAGCCAAAAGACCAGGCCCCTTTTTGCGATTCGTGCACTGCGTCGCTTTAACTGACAATTGCGCGGTCGTGCGACGTGGCTCCCAAAAAATTGGCGTTTTTTTTTCCCACAAATAAATTTTGGTGGTATTTGATCGCCCCTGCGGTTTTAAATTTTTGCGCTATAAAACAAAATAGAGCGACAATTTTGAAAACAATGTATGTTTTGCTTTTTGCTTTAAACACAAAATCATAAATTATAAAAATATAATATATATAAAAAACTTTTTTTTCTCAGTTTAGGCCGATAATGTAATCTAATATTTTTGGCAAAAAAAAATCGCAATTAGCGATTATTTGATTGCTTTGCGCAAAAGTTATAGCGTTTACAAAATAGGGGATAGTTTTATAGCATTGTTATTAATATTTTTTTTTTTTTACTAGTAATGGGTCGATCAGTGATTTTTATTGTGACTGCAACATTATGGCGGACACATCGGACATTTTTGTTTTATTGGGACCATTGTTATTTTCCAGCAAAAATCAATGCTATTTAAATGCATTGATTCCTGTATAAATGACAGCTGTAATGAAAGAGTTAACCACTAGGGGGAGGGGAGGGGTTATGGGCTGTGACGTTGTGTTTTTTTTACATTAGGGGGTGGGGCTGACGTCTGACGTCATTGATTGGTAATCCGATGACCGGGAACAGCCGATCAATGCAGGCAGAGTGGACTGCGGGGGAGAGGTTTGTTTACAAAACCTCTCCCCGTTCTTCAGCTCTGTGACCCGAACGCGGGACACCAGCGGTGATCAGGTCCGCTGGTCCCGCGGCCGGGGTCACGGAGCTCCCGACCGGGTCGCCAGCGCGCCGCTGGCGGCACGCGCGCGACCCACGGGCAGGCATTTAAAGGGCCACGTACAGGTACGTGATTTTGCCTGCCCGTGCCATTCTGCTGACGTATATATGCAGTGGGCGGTCGGGAAGCGGTTAAGGTGAACCTAAACTCAAAAAGGGAAGATTTTTTATGTTAAAAGGAAGATGTAGAAAAGTTAATTGCGCCTAAGTACCCTGAAAAATCAACCTTTTGTCTTAATTGTTTTTCCCTGAAAAAATAGAAGTGCACTTTCTGCCTTGTGAATGTGCTTAGGCACTCTTCTGCCTATAGTCTCGTAGCAGTTTATGTGTTATGTGAGATTCTCTGTTGCCTGTGGGTTCAAGTCTCAGGAGATTTGGAGTGAGATTTGGTGATGTCATTATTATACTGCTTGCTGGAGAGCAATCTGCATCTGAGGACTTGCACAGCATGCATCTACCTGCTTCTGCTTCATTTATTCTTTGGATCCTTGCTTCCTCCACTTTTTACTTTTCACTGTTGCTTCTTGAATATTCACAGCCAGTTATCAGATCACTAGTTACCAGGGGCAGTTCTGACATGTGTGGAAGAAAAACCATTCCCTTTACCATGATGGTTTCCCACAAAGGGGCAGAAAAATGAACAGTAAGTTAGTAATGAGGAAAAGATCAGTAGGATGGATGCTAGATGAGAAACAAACAACCACCGCTCCAAGACTCTCCTTCCCAAGCGAATGCTCCTGCTCCTGTGTGGGAGCCCCAGGTGCTGGCTAATAGCACAATGATTGGAAATCAAAAAAGGAAGAACTCCGGACAGCCGCACACCGAGAAAATAAAATCCAAAAAGTTTATTTAAAAGCAAAAAACACTGCAATCCATACACGGCAAAAAAGGGGGGTACAGAGCTGACGCGTTTCGCACCACAACTAGTGCTTACTCATAGCTGATGAACTCACAAATGAATATCAAATATATATGCTTACAGGATGTGCATCACATGATTGTTTGATGGAAAAAGGCTGTTACCAGCAGCTGAAAACTAGGCTTAATTGGATATCAACATGTGCTGCTAGGCTAATTCTGCAGAGTGAGAGTGACCACTTTAAAAGAAGCCTGATGTTGTTTAAAGACAAACTTAGGTGTCTTTAACCACTTCAGCCCCGGACCATTTGGCAGCCAAAGGACCAGAGGTCTTTTTTCAATTTCGCACTGCACTACTTTAACTGGTAATTGCGCGGTCATGCAATTTTGTAACCAAACGAAATTTGCGTCCTTTTCTTCCCACAAATAGAGCTTTCTTTTGATGGTATTTGATTGCCTCTGTGATTTTTATTTTTTGCGATATAAACGGAAAAAAGAGCGAAAATTTTGAAAAAAAAAGAGAGATTTTCTACTTTTTGTTATAAAAAAAAATCTAATAAACTCAATTTTAGTCAAACATTTGGGCCAAAATGTATTCAGCCACATGTCTTAGTAAAAAAAATGCCAATAAGCGTATATTTATTGGTTTGCGCAAAAGTTATAGCGTCTACAAACTAGAGTACATTTTCTGGAATTTACACCGCTTTTAATTTATGACTGCCTATTTCATTTCTTGAGGTGCTAAAATGGCAGAGAAGTACAAAACCCCCCCAAATGACCCCATTTTGGAAAGTAGACACCCCAAGCTATTTGCTGAGAGGCATGTTGAGCCCATTGAATATTTTTTTTTTTAGTCCCAAGTGATTGAATAAAGACAAAAATAAAAAAGATTTTTTTTTTTTTTCAAAAAGTTGTCACTAAATGATATATTGCTCACACATGCCATAGTTATATGTGGAATTGCACCCCAAAATACATTTTGCTGCTTCTCCTGAGTATGGGGATACCACATGTGTGGGACTTTTTGGGAGCCTAGCCGCGTACGGGGCCCCGAAACCCAAGCACCGCCTTCAGGATTTCTAAGGGTGCAAATTTTTGATTTCACTCCTCACTACCTATCACCGTTTCGAAGGCCATAAAATGCCAAAATAGCACAAAACCCCCCCAAATGACCCCATTTTGGAAAGTAGACACCCCAAGCTATTTGTTGAGAGGCATGGTGAGTATTTTACAGCTCTCATTTGTTTTTGAAAATGAAGAAAGTAAAGAAAAAAAAAAATTTTTTTTCTTTTTTCAATTTTCAAAACTTTGTGACAAAAAGCGAGATCTGCAAAATACTCACAATACCTCTCAGCAAATAGCTTGGGGTGTCTACTTTCCAAAATGGGGTCATTTTGGGGGGTTTTATGCCATCTGGGCATTCCATGGCCTCCGAAACTGTGATTGGCAGTGAGAAGTGAAATAAAAAAATTACACCCTTAGAAAGCCTGAAGGCGGTGATTGGTTTTTGGGGTTCCGTACGCAGCTAGGCTCCCAAAAAGTCCCACACATGTGGTATCCCCGTACTCAGGAGAAGCAACAGAATGTATTTTGGGGTGTATTTCCACATATGCCCATGACATGTTTGAGCAATATATCATTTAGTGACAACTTTTTGTAAAAAAAATATATATATTTTTTTTTTTTCATTATTCAATCTCTTGGGACAAAAAAAAAAAATATTTAATGGGCTCAACATTGCTCTCATCAAATAGCTTGGGGTGTCTACTTTCCAAAATGGGGTCATTTGGGGGGGGTTTGAACTGTCCTGGCATTTTATGCACAACATTTAGAAGCCTATGTCACACGTCACCCACTCTTCTAACCACTTGTAGACAAAGCCCTTTCTGACACTTTTTGTTTACATGAAAACATATTTTTTTTTTGCAAGAAAATTACGTTGAACCCCCAAACACTATATATATTGTTAAAGCAAAGGCCCTACAGATTAAAATGGTGGGTGTTGCATTTTTTTTTTCCACACAGTATTTGCGCAGCGATTTTTCAAACGCATTTTTTGTGGAAAAAATACACTTTTTTTTATTTTAATGCACTAAAACACACTATATTGCTCAAATTTTTGATGAAATAAAAAATATGATCTTAGGCCGAGTACATGGATACCAAACACGACATGCTTTAAAATTGCGCACAAACACGCAGTGGCGACAAACTACATACATTTTTAAAAGCCTTTAAAAGCCTTTACATGATACCACATTAGATTCACGGAGGAGGTCTACTGCTAAAATTACTGCCCTCGATCTGACCTTCGCGGTGATACCTCACATGCATGGTGCAATTGCTGTTTACATATGACGCCAGACCAACGCTTGTGTACGCCTTTGCGCAAGAGAAGGGGGGGCAGGGGTGCTTTTTTTTTTTTTTTTTTTTTGGTTTTTTTTTTATTTATTTAGCTTTTTTATTTTATTTTTAAACTGTTCCTTCCATTTTTTTTCTTTGTTATGATTTTTATTGTTATCTCAGGGAATGTAAATATCCCCTATGATAGCAATAGGCAGTGACAGGTACTCTTTTTTTGAAAAAATTGGGGTCTATTAGACCCTAGATCTTTCCTCTGCCCTCAAAGCATCTGACCACACCAAGATTGGTGTGATAAAATGCTTTCCCAATTTCCCAATGGCGCGGTTTATATCCGGGAGGGGGGACATTCCCTCCCACTGCTTGTAAAAGCAGTCTAGAGGCTAATTACCCGCTAGAATTGCTTTTACATGAAAGCCGATCACTGGCTGAAAAGAATGATACCAAGATGATACCTAAACCTGCAGGCATCATTCTGGTATAACCATTCAAAGTCCAGCAACATACTGGACATATATTGTAATCTTTTTTTTTTCATGCAGCCTCTTGGCTGAACGAAAAAAAGAGATTGATTGGTGGGTATGCCCACCATTAGAATACCTCCCTTCATCCACCCACTTCTAATGATGGGCATACATGCACCATTTATATATGCCGATGCATGGGGGCATCCTCCCGCAAAAGTTATGCCGTGTACACACGGTCGGAATTTCGACCGTATGTACGTGGCATTAGGAGCCAATCGCTCCTCCCCCCCCCTGCTGCCCCCAAGCGTCGGCATATATGCTCTTTTTTTTAACTGTGGTGGTGAAATCACCTCCTACAGCGTTGGAGTCGCGGCTTTATGTATCGTGGGAGCAAACGCTGTTGCTGTCAAGATAAATAAATCCGCGTTGCAACTGAATGGCGCACCTGAAAACAAAAAAAAATGCTCAACACTAAAACACACAGTAAACAAAATTACATACCTGAAAAGCAAGCATGATAAAACATAATAAAACATAATAAAACATAATAAAACATTGCAGAATAGAATGGAGTAAAAAAAGAGCAACAATAGAGAGAGAATAGAGTGAGAGAGAGAACAATAAAACGACAACTATTTTATTTTTTTTTATTTTTTTGAGATTCACAGGTAAAAAAGCTCCTGACTGAAGCGACTGAATCAAAACGCTACCACAAAAAAAATGTTAGCGATCGCAGGGATCAGGCCTGACTCTGCGAACGCTGCAGTTATGTGTGCTTAGTGTTTTGTAAGTGACAGTGATCGATCGATACTGCACTTGGGTGGGCTGGGCTGGGCTGGGCGGAGGGGGAAAACGCAGGTGCTAGCAGGTATCTGGGCTGATCCCGCTAACAATGCGTTTTTTTTTGGAACCCTAAACTGCTGGGGACGCTAGTATAGATCTGATCAGATCAGATATTGATCTGTTCAGATACTGTGCCACTAAGGGAGGTGTATGCTTTGCGCGTGGGTGTTTGCGGTACTGGCACTAACCTGGGGCGACGCAGACCTTATTTGACCCTAAAACCTAATTGATATCACCCGCCGGGCGATCAGGGGGTTAAACCGTTATTGGGTAATAAATGGCGGGTGCCCTGACAGTATAAAAAACAAGCTAACTAACCAGCGTCACCCGTAACAGTAATACAAAAAAAAACTGGTTACCTAGCGACACTAATGCAGCGATCAGAAAAACGATCGCTTAGTGACACTGGCAAAAGGGGGTGAAAGGGTTAACTAGGGGCAATCAGGGGGTTAAAACCTTTATTAGGTAATATATGGGGGTACCTGACGCTATATAAAAACCTGACGGGGAACCTAAATAACGAAATAACTAACTGGCTAACCAGCGTCACCAGTGACAGTTATACAGTGATCACTGGTGAAAGGGTTAAACTCTAGGGGCAATCAGGGGGGTTAAAACCTTTATTTAGGTTGTAATATGGGGGTACCTGACCTATAAACCTATTTATGAACCTATATAAACATGGCGGTTACCTAAAAAAAAAAAATGGTTACCTAGCGACACTAATGCAGCGATCAGAAAAACGATCGCTTAGTGACACTGGCAAAAAGGGGGTGAAAGGGTTAACTAGGGCAATCAGGGGGTTAAAACCTTTATTAGGTAATATATGGGGGTACCTGACGCTATATAAAAACCTGACAGGGAACCTAAATAACGAAATAACTAACTGGCTAACCAGCGTCACCAGTGACAGTTATACAGTGATCACTGGTGAAAGGGTTAACTCTAGGGGCAATCAAGGGGTTAAAACCTTTATTTAGGTTGTAATATGGGGGTACCTGACCTATAAACCTATTTATGAACCTATATAAACATGGCGGTTACCTAAAAAAAAAAAAATGGTTACCTAGCGACAGCAGTGACACTAATACAGCGATCAGAAAAACGATCGCTTAGTGACACTGGCAAAAGGGGGTGAAAGGGTTACCTGGGGGGCAATCAAGGGGGGGGTTTAAACCTTTATTAGGGGGGGGTGGGGGGCTACCTTGGACCTAAAACTAACTGCACTGACAGTTATTACAGTCACACTGACACTAAATGCAGTGATCAGTAAAAAAATGATCACTGCAATTAGTGACACTGTGACTGGGGGGGGGGAGGGGGTGATCTGGGGGGTGATCTGGGGGTGACAGGGGGGTGTTTTGTGTGCCTATGTGTACTGGTGTCAGTGTACTGTTGGTGCACTAACCTTTAGATGTTCACAGCTCGGCGTTCCGGTCACATAGACCGGCGCACCGAGCGTGACATCACTTCCTCTGCCTGTGTTTTGATTGACACAGACAGAGGAAGCATCTGATTCGCCAGGAGCGATCGCGAGGGGGTGGCCAGAAACCACTGGCCGTCCCCTCATCCCGGATCGCTCCTGAAGCGATCCCGACCGTCCCCGCCGGCCGGGGGGGGGGCCGATCGGACCCCCCACCCGCCGGAAGAATGGCACGTACAGGTACGTGGTTCTGCCTGTACGTGCCATTCTGCCGACGTATATATACAGGGGGCGGTCGGGAAGTGGTTAAACAACATCAGGCTTCTTTTAAAGTGGTCACTCTCACTCTGCAGAATTAGCCTAGCAGCACATGTTGATATCCAATTAAGCCTAGTTTTCAGCTGCTGGTAACAGCCTTTTTCCATCAAACAATCATGTGATGCACATCCTGTAAGCATATATATTTGATATTCATTTGTGAGTTCATCAGCTATGAGTAAGCACTAGTTGTGGTGCGAAACGCGTCAGCTCTGTACCCCCCTTTTTTGCCGTGTATGGATTGCAGTGTTTTTTGCTTTTAAATAAACTTTTTGGATTTTATTTTCTCGGTGTGCGGCTGTCCGGAGTTCTTCCTTTTTTGATTTCCAATCATTAGGATGGATGCTACATGCAATTTTGGTGACTAGTCCCTTGCCGCCCACCTGTCTTATTTAGAAACATATTCCAGAGTTCAGCTGTGGTATGTGCTGTCACCTCTGGATTCCTGCAAATAAACCCTGCACTAATATTAAATTTGCTGAATGTATCCACTCGGGTATATTTCCAGTCCTCAGCTTGGTATACTGACCAGAACCTTATATACTGGTATCCAAGGGCTTCTTCCTGATGAGGGGGGCTCGCAATGTATGTGGCCTCACCCACAATTTCCCAAATAGGGTATGGAGATCTCCTAACCCCAAAAGAGTGGTGTCATGGGTGTCCCCTCTTGGGCTCTTTATCATCGTCTCTCTACTTACACAATCTATCTTGGTTGAATCCATTTGATGATTTTTCTTGATTTGAGAATTACCAATGATCTTGGTTAGATCAGAGGTGGAACCTTCATCTCTCAAATCTAAATATCAGGATTTCTGATTTGTTCTTTCACCAGTTGAGAACTTGGATTGGTGGATAGAAATCACTTTGGTTTTCCTAATTACTCAATAGGGTGTCCCCGATATCTGATCCTGAGGATTATCAGGCAAGCATCACCTACCCATTAAATGTCCCGAAGAAGCAATTTGCAAAACGCTTTGACAGACAAGAGTGCATGGAGACGTTTATGGACCCCACTTATTTATACACTTTGTACAGTATATGTGTCCACATGGACTTTATCTATATCCATATCTCCATGCCTATTGTATTGGGTACTTGTTGATCCTGTCAGTCAGTAGGGCGTTTTGTATGTTAAATGTTCTTTTAATTAGTATATTTTGTAATAAAGATTTATATTTCTTTAGATAAACGCCATCTCATGTTGTGCCCACAAAATCCATTTATTTTTTGATAGAGTTTTTACTCATTCAATCCTTTTTCTATATATTGGATGTTGGCATAGTGGGGTCCTCCCTTTCTATACTTCTGGGTTAAAAAAAATTATTAAAATGCTATTAAAAATGTTGGGCTTTAATTTATTATTCACTGATGAAAAGTTCATCTAAATCTACAAGTCCATCTAACATATTTCTCTCCAGACAATGCTGCTGTCCTAGATTGGTGTCTCTGTTGCTCTTTTGTAAAGACAGGAGCCAGCTTAAGACAGAGAGCCTGTTACTAGCCAGCTCACCAGGTGAAAATAAAGGGAAAAAAATAGGGCTGTTACTGTTTAAAATTTTTGTGGTCGATTAATCGATTTTTTTTTTAATCGATTTATCTACTAATTTCGATTAATTATAACGCACATACAGATCCAACTACTTTTAGCTGACCTCCTTGCATTGCAACTCTGCATTAGTCAGTGGTAAATGTGGTATACACTATATACAATCACCCGACACTAGTTCGTTTCCACAATCCATGACTTAACTTCACAGTTCACAAATACGTTTTAAATTCAAACTGTAGCACTGACGTAAGTCATTTTTTTTTCCCACAGTTGCGTTACAATCCCTCCACCTCCGGTCTAACTAATCACTCTCACCTAATGGCATGGACCCCTGTGCAAACAGGTGGTAATGCAAGCGGGTATCAAAAGGGTTAACACGGACCATAAACTTCTCTCACGTCTCCTTAGATCTCAGCAAGGACGCCAGGTCATGGGTAGAATGAAAAGATCTAAGTGCTCACCGCTTAAGTCTAAGATTACATTTTGTGTTCAAACACAAACTACTCACATAAAGATGATAAAATCACAGCATGTAATGCCGACAATCTTATTAGTTCCGTAGGGCAGCAGCGGGAGACGTCATGCGTAGCTCCTCCCCTGCACACGTTACGTTCAATCAGAACTTCAATGTCATCGGACTCCTCCACCCTTCCCTTCGTTAGCAGACGGAGGCACTTGGGGAAGGGGAGAGGAGTCCGGTGTCTGTGACGTCACCGGATCTCCGACGGAACTCCCTGAAGACCCGGAAGCCGGCGGAGAGGTGAGTACCGATCAAAAGAATTTTGATCGATCAAAAATATTAATCGATTAATCGAGAAATGAATCTTTAATTTCCACAGCCCTAAAAAAAAAAAACATAAAACGAATGCAGCCATGACAACTAATGCGGCGTACACACGGACGGAATTTCCGATGGAAACAGTCCGATGGGAGCTTTTCAGCGGATTTTCCGACCGTGTGTATGCCCAACGATCTTTTTCTGTCGGAATTTCCGACGGACTTTGAATGAGAACCTGTTCTCAATTTTTCCGACGGAAAACGTTTCTATCGGATTTTCCGATCGTGTGTATGCAATTCCGACACGCAAAATTCCGACGCATGCTCGAAAAACAATTCGACGCATGCTCGGAGGCATTAAACTTCCCTTTTATAGTGCTGTCGAACGTGTTTTATGCCGCTGTGTTACTGACCGTCGGAATTTGGTGTGATTGTGTGTAGGCAACACAGCTTGAGCGGAATTCCGTCGGAAAAACCGTCAGAGTTTTTTCCGACGAGAATTCCAATCGTGTGTACGCGGCATCAGGATTGGTAAGCTATTACATTTTTGTATTTGGATTTAGATATGCTTTAAGTTCACTGCAGGACATTACCTTGTCATATGGTCTAATAACTAATAGACTCACACTACACCATCTTTAAAGAGTGGTAATTCATTTTTGTTTAATGGCTTTTATTATCTCTGCATTATTGGAGCCTAGCTATATTCTCTCTTCGTATTGTATTACCCAAAGGCAGCAAGGTGTTTTTTTTCATTCTTTCCCCTCCTGGAGTTAAATAAAGCTCTATAAAATACACATTGCAAAAGAAATAGAGATAATATGGAGATAACTAACAAAGGAACCGGCACTGATTAAGTCTATAGAGTCTTAAGTTTTATTAATATTTTCCAGACTTTCTGTTTTTCTTTTGTCAGAACAGTTTGTTGTTCCTGATTAAATATAAAAAAGATATATAACTAAAAAAGCAAAAAGTAACAAAAAGACTGTATAAAACAAAACTGCTGTTAAAAAGTAGGTAGCATAGGGTGTAAGTATACATTAGTCTACTGGGCAGTTTGCCAGAACACCCCTGGAGTCCACAAACTCCTTATACACAAAAAAAAAGGTTCTGAAAATTGGAGCATAGGCAAAATAATTGAATCACTGAGGGCTTGGCATTGCACTGTAGGACATTGAGGGAGACCTGCCTATGCTCTGACATAATTAAGGTAATTCGACATATGCAGTCTGTAAATGCTGGCGTATAACAAGAGAGTTGTGTACTGTCACCTTCTGGTTCAAGGTTTAATTTATACAGGTTTTTTTTTACCACTACAGATTTCTTCCTGGCTGCATGCCTGCTACAGCATCCAGATCGGTTCTTATTATTGCTGTTCCTGCACAGTTATAGTGTATGTAATGATGGAGCCAACACTTTCCAGGTCTGATAACACTCACTCAGTGCCTTTAAACCTGGAATCAATGAGCTAGCCAAAAGGGTCCCAGCTCAGCTATTGCTAGACTTCAGTTCTAGGAATGCTGACCCGAGGGACAAATTGACTCATTCATCTTCTCCATCCCCAGCCTTAGCATGCCTTGTGTGGCTATTTAGATAAATGGGTCACTCTGTGCAGACGTAGGTGGCACTGTTGAAGATTTCTGCACCGAGGCTTTAAACATCAGGGAAGGTAATTAAGTATCTGGGTAGGGGTAGTTGTGGCTTCAATTGGGATAGGGCCATAGGGAGGGTGGGCTGGCTTTTTTATAATGATGAAGTTGTCCTGAAATTATCTGAATAATTTAAAAAGTTATATTTTATATATATTTTCTTTCTAAGATTTTTAATATACAGTACAATTATATGGAGAAAGAAAAAAATATTTCAGTGACTGCTTTTTAATTTTTTTATAGAATGATCTGACTACACTGGCTGAGCATGTAACTTTATGCCCTTAAACATATATTATTAGGTGTTTCAAATTAAGTAGTTAAGCAACTGACTGCTCACCCTTTTATCCACCTGCTATCATTAACCTGTCCTTTCCAGGATAGACAGCTAAGGGGCCATAAATATGAGAGGTGACCTCTGTGTCTAAGTTACAACATTATGACTTTCGCTCACCCTCGTACAGTGCAATCAGTGCTGAACATCTGATGGGGGAGTATGGAGATCACAGTGAGTTGCTTGCCCTCCAGCTACACCATCCAGTAAGCATCTTGTATTCTTTTCAATGAATGCAAGACACTCTGTGTATGAACGTCACAATCTCCCCTCCTTCAATCACAGACCACCCTATCTTATTATTATACAGGATTAATATAGCGGCAACAGTGTGCGCAGTGCTTTACAATATTAGGGCAAACAGTAGAGATTCAATACGATTCAATACAGGAGCTTACAATCTAAAAGGTAGGGTCAAGTGATACAAAAGATAATAACTGTGGGGGATGAGCTGATAAAGAAAATTAAAGAACAGTTATTAGGTGGAGGCATGATAGGCTTCTCTGAAGAGAAAAGTCTAGTTTGACCTCTATACACTGCCCTACCTACTACTGACCTCTGTACATTGCCCTACCTACTACTGACCTTTACTGACCTCTGTACACGCCCTACACGCTAATGACCTCTTTACATTGCCCTACCTACTACTGACTTTTATTGACCTCTGTACACTGCCCTATATCCTGCTTACCTCTGTACACTGCCCTACATCCTACTGACCTCTGTGCACTGCCCTACATACTACTGACCTTTACTGACCTCTGTACACTGCCCTACACACACTACTGACCTGTGTACACTGCCCTACATTCTACTGACCTCTGTACACTGCCCTACATTCTACTGACCTGTGTACACTGCCCTACATTCTACTGACCTCTGTACACTGCCCTACATTCTACTGACCTGTGTACACTGCCCTACATTCTACAGGGGAGGGCTGGCAGCCTTAGGCCTGAGTCCAGTCAAGTGGCCCATTGAACTACCGAATCAGCTCACCATCCATGCCCAGCTGGTTTTTCAATGCAGCCTCACCAGTGCCCCTCTATGCAGCCTGATCACTGGGGCAGGGTAAATGGGGTGTATGGGGGGATGGGGGTCAGCTGGGACCTCTGTCAGGGTCTCTTACTTGGCAGCTCAGGTTGCACGCCACGGCCAGCGCAAACCAGCACCCAGCCCCACAGCCCGAGCCAGTCACGGGCACCCTGGTCTCTGAGGGTGGTAGTTTCCTCTGCGCTGCTTGGGAGCTTGAGTGTGGACTACAACTCCCGGAATGCAACAGTGGCCGACCGCCGCAGCTGTAAAAATAGCAGCGGGCGCCAGCCATTTTCAACGTAAGTTAGGGCGGCCTGGGGGGCAATTGTCACTCTGCCCCCCAGCCCAGCCCTCCCCTGATTCTACTGACCTTTAGTGACTTCTGTACACTGCCCAACCTACTACTGACCTCTGTACTTTGTCCTACCTACTACTGACCTGACCTGTGTATAGTACCCTACATCTGCTGACCTCTGTACACTGCCCTATATTACTACTGACCTCTGTACACTGCCCTACTACCTACTACTGACCTCTGTACACTACCCTATGTCCTTACCTACTACTGACTACTGACCTCTGTCTGTACATACTACCCTATTCTGCTGACCTCTGTACACTGCCCCTGTACACTGCCCTACTACTGACCTCTGTACACTGCCCTACATTCTACTACCTTTACTGACCTCTGTACACTGCCCTACACACTACTGACTACTGCCCTACCTACACTGACCCTACACTGCCCTACCTACTACTGACTGTACACTCTACTACACTGCCCTACATACTGACCTACTCTGTACACTGCCCTACACACTACTGACCTCTGTACTCTGTACACTGCCCTACTACTGACCTCTACCTGCTCTACTACTGACCTCTGTACACTACACTGCCCTACTGACCTCTACCTACACTACTGTACTGCCCTACATACTACCTGTACACCTCTGTACTGTACACTGCCCTACATACTACTGACTGTACACTACCCTACCTATTACCTCTGTACACTGCCCTACATCCTACTGACCTTTACTGACCCTGTAGACTGCCCTATACTACTGACCTCTGTACTGCTCTGCCCTACCTACTACTGACCTTTACTGACCTCTACTGACCTCTGTACACTGTACGCTGCCCTACTACTACTGACCTTTATTGACCTCTTTACACTGCCCTACACACTAATACTGACCTCTGTACACTACCCTACATCCTACTGACCTCTGTACACTGCCCTACATACTACTGACCTTTACTGACCTCTGTACACTGCCCTACTACTACTGACCACTGTACACTGCCCTACATCCTACTGACTGCCCTATATACTACTGACCTGTACACTGCCTACCTACTACTGACCTTTACTGACCTCTGTACACTGCCCTACCTACTACTACTGACCTCTGTACATTGCTCTACTACTTACTGACCTCTGTACACTACCCTACATTCTACTGACCTGACCTCTGTACACTGCCCTACCTTCTACTGACCACTGTACACTGTCCTACCTACTACTGACCTAACTGACCTATGTATATCACCCTACATCCTGCTGACTGTACACTGCCCTACATACTACTGACTTTACCCCTGTACACTGCCCTACCTACTACTGACCTCAGTACACTACCCTACCTACTACTAACCTCTGTACATTGTCTTACCTACTACTGACATCTGTACACTACCCTATGTCCTGCTGACCTCTGTACACTGCCATAAGTCCTACTGACCTCTGTGCACTGCCCTACATACTACTGACCTTTAATGACCTCTGTACGCTGCCCTACACACTACTGACCTCGGTACACTGCCCTACATCCTACTGACCTCTGTACACTGCCCTACATTCTACTGACCTTTACTGACCTCTGTACACTGCCCTACACACTACTGACCTCTGTACAATGCCCTACCTACTACTGACCTCTGTACACTGCCCTACTACTACTACTGACCTTAACTGACCTGTGTACAGTACCCTACATCTTGCTGACCTCTGTACACTGTTCTACATTCTACTGACATCTGTGCATGGCCCTACATACTACTGACCTTTACTGACCTCTTTAGACTGCCCTACGCACACTACTGACCTCTGTACAATGCCCTACATACTACTGACCTCTGTACACTGCTCTACCTTCTACTGACTTCTGTACACTGCCCTACATACTACTGACCTCTGTACAGTACCCTACCTATTATTGACCTCTGTACACTGCCCTACATCCTACTGACCTTTACTGACCCCTGTAGACTGCCCTATACACTACTGACCTCTGTAGCCTGCCCTATCTACTGCTGACCTATGTACAATGCCCAACCTACTACTGATCTTTACTGACTACTGACCTCTGTACACTGCCCTACTACTACTACTGACCTCTGTACACTGCCCTACATCCCACTGACCTCTGTACGCTGCCCTAGATACTACTGACCTTTATTGACCTCTTTACACCGCCCTACACACTAATGACCTCTTTACATTGCCCTACTACTACTGACCTTTACTGACCTCTGTACACTACTCTACATCCTACTGACCTCTGTGCACTGCCCTACATACTACTGACCTTTACTGACCTCTGTACACTGCCCTACACACACTACTGACCACTGTACACTGCCCTACATCCTGCTGACCTCTGTACACTGCCCTACATTCTACTGACCTGTGTACACTGCCCTACATTTTACTGACCTTTAGTGACCTCTGTACACTGCCCAACCTACTACTGACCTCTGTACATTGTACCTACCTACTACTGACCTTTACTGACCTCTGTACGCTACCGTACATCCTGCTTACCTCTGTACACTACCCTACATCCTACTGACCTCTGTGCACTGCCCTACATACTACTGACCTTTAATGACCTCTGTACGCTGCCCTACACACTACTGACCTCGGTACATTGCTCTACCTACTACTTATCTTTACTGACCTCTGTACACTGCCCTACATCCTACTGACCTATGTACACTGCCCTACATCCTACTGACCTATGTACACTGCCCTACCTACTACTGACCTTTACTGACCTCTGTAAACTACCCTACATCCTGCTGACCTCTGTACACTGCCCTATATCTTACTGACCTCTGTGCACTACCCTACCTACTACTGACCTTTTCTGACCTCTGTACACTGCCCTACATCCTACTGACCTCTGTACACTGCCCTACATTCTACTGACCTTTAGTGACCTCTGTACACTGCCCAACCTACTACTGACCTATGTACATTGTCCTACCTACTACTGACCTTTACTGACCTCTGTACTCTACCCTACATCCTACTGACCTCTGTACACTACCCTACATATCCTACTGACCTCTGTGCACTGCCCTACATACTACTGCCCTTTACTGACCTCTGTACACTGCCCTACCTACTACTGACCCCTGTACATTGCTCCACCTACTACTTACCTTTACTGACTTATGTACACTGCCCTACACACTACTGACCTCTGTACACTGCCCTACCTATTACTGACCTCTGTACACTGCCGTACCTTCTACTGACCTCTGTACATTGCCCTACCTACTACTGATCTTTACTGACCTGTGTAAAGTACTCTACATCTTGCTGACCTCTGTACATTGCCCTACAACCTACTGACCTCTGTGCACTGCCCTACATACTACTGACTACTGACTTGAACTGACCTCTGTACACTGCCCTACCTACTATTGACCTCTGTACACTGCCCTACATCCTACTGACCTCTGTATACTGCCCCTACTATACTACTGACCTTTACTGACCTCTGTACACTGCCCTATACACTACTGTCCTCTGTAGACTGTCATACCTACTGCTGACCTCTGTACAGGGCCCTACCTACTACTGTCCTTTACTGACCTCTGCACACTGCCCTACCTACTACTGACCTCTGTATGCTGCCCTGCATTCTACTGACCTCTGTGCACTGCCCTACATACTACTGACCTTTATTGACCTCTTGACGCTGCCCTACCTACTATTGACCTCTGTACACTGCCCTACATCCTACTGACCTCTGTACACTGCCCTACACACTACTGACCTCTGTACACTGCCCTACATACTACTGACCTCTGTACACTGCCCCTACTACTACTGTACACTGACCTTTACTGACCTCTGTACACCGCCCTACACACTAATGACCTCTTTACATTGCCCTACCACTACTGACCTTTACTGACCTCTGTACACTACCCTACATACTACTGACCTCTGTACACTGCCCTACATACTACTGACCTTTACTGACCTCTATACACTTCCCTACACACACTACTGACTACTGTACACTACCCTACATCCTGATGACCTCTGTACACTGCCCTACATTCTACTGACCTGTGTACACTGCCCTACATTATACTGCCCTTTACTGACCTCTGTACACTGCCCTACCTACTACTGACCCCTGTACATTGCCTACCTACTACTACTTTACTGACCTCTGTACACTGCCCTACATACTACTGACCTCTGTACACTGCCCTACACTACTACTGACCTCTGTACACTGCCCTACACACTACTGACCTCTGTACACTGCCCTACTACTACTGACCTCTGTACACTGCCCTACCTTCTACTGACCTCTGTACACTGCCCTACCTACTACTGACCTTTATACTGACCTGTGTAAAGTACTCTACATCTTTCTGACCTCTGTACACTGCCCTACAACCTACTGACCTCTGTGCACTGCCCTACACCAACTGACTTGTACTGACCTCTGTACACTACCCTACCTACTATTGACCTCTGTACACTGCCCTACATCCTACTGACCTCTGTATACTGCCCTACATACTACTAGTGACCTTTACTGACCTCTGTAGACTGTCCTACACACACTACTGACCACTGTACACTAACCTACATCCTGATGACCTCTGTACACTGCCCTACATTCTACTGACCTGTGTACACTGCCCTACATTCTACTGACCTTTACTGACCTCTGTACACTACCCAACCTACTACTGACCTCTGTACATTGCCCTACCTACTACTGACCTTTACTGACCTCTGTACTACTGCCCTACACCCTACTGACCTCAGTACACTGCCCTACCTACTACTGACCTCTGTACATTGCTCTACCTACTACTTACCTTTACTGACCTCTGTATACTGCCCTATATTCTACTAACCTGTGTACACTGCCCTACATTCTACTGACCTTTGAACACTTCTCTACCTACTACTGACCTTTACTGACCTCTGTACACTGCCCTACCTACTACTGACCTCTGTACATTGCTCTAACTACTACTGACCTTTACTGACCTCTGTAGACTGCCCTACACACTACTAACCTCTGTAGACTGTCCTACCTACTGCTGACCTCTGTACAGTGCCCTGCCTACTACTGTCCTTTACTGACCTCTGTACACTGCCCTACCTACTTTTGACCTCTGTATGCTGCCCTACATTCTACTGACCTCTGCGCACTGCCCTACATACTACTGACCTTTATTGACCTCTGTACACTGCCCTACCTACTATTGACCTCTGTACACTGCCCTACACACTACTGACCTCAGTACAATGTCCTACATTCTGCTGATCTCTGTACACTGCCCTACAACCTACTGACCTTTACTGACCTCTGTACACCGCCCTACACACTAATGACCTCTTTACATTGCCCTACCTACTACTGACCTTTACTGACCTCTGTACACTACCCTACATTCTGCTGACCTCTGTACACTGCCCTACATCCTACTGACCTCTGTGCACTGCCCTACATACTACTGACCTTTACTCACCTCTGTACACTGCCCTACACACACTACTGATCACTGTACACTACCCTACATCCTGCTGACCTCTGTACACTGCCCTACATTCTACTGACCTGTGGTCCAGTAAAATATTTTACAGAATGGACTCTCTATATTTTGTTCCTGTGGGAAATGTTTGGTTTTTATTTTTATTTTTTGTGTTTTCTTTCTTCTTTTTTTTTTGTGATACACATGTAAAATTTTTGGAGACTTTTTTAAATTATTTTCAATATTTGTTTCTAATTACTAGAAAAAATGCACTATGTGTGCTGTCATATATAGGACCCTTTGGGGTTGGTTATTAAGGGTGACGGTAATTCCTTGGGGGCTGTGAGATTTGAAGAATTTAAATTCTTTTGGCCTTCCTGGGGAGATCGGTCTTATGGATGTCTGGAGACTGTTACACCCTAATGATAGAACATTTTCTTGCTTCTCTAGCACCCATGGCACCTTGTCAAGAATAGACTTGGCACTAGTTATCCCTACGATGCTACCAGTGATATCTGAAGAAACTTGTGATAGGTAGTGTCCGAAGTGGAGCTTGTGTGCTGAGGATTCAGGTGAAAACGTAGTCAGGCAGATCAGGATGGCAACAGATCAGGCAAAGCGGTACACAATTGAAATCCAGAGATTGGTCAAGCAAGCGAAGGTCATACATGAGCTGGCGGTGAAGTACAAAATCAGCAGGCTAGAGAGTAGTCAGAAATTCAGACAGAAGTTCAAACACGGTATTTAGAGTCAAAAAGCGGTCAAACCACCTAGGAAGCTAGTCCAAACAAACGGGCACTGAGAGATAGAAAGTGCTGCTATTTATGGGCTGCTTTGATTGTAGATTGTCCACAGCTGGCAGCAGGTGGGGCTAGTGAGTCCAAGCTAATGCATCAAACTAAGAGAACATAGCTATGACTCCAGAGCTCGTCTGGGGCACAACAAGCAAGACTGCAGCCGTGGGACCAGGAACATCCCGATTCAAATACACCCAGGTACATGACAGCCCTATTATTGATTGTGAGATGGAGTTTATATTCTCTTCTCCATTCCAATTGTCATGCTGATAATAACATCTTTGTAGTCAGTTCAGCTATTCAGGTTATTCCAGTCATACTGACATTCATTGGGGAGGACATTTGCCCAAACCAGGGATTGTGGATTTAGTGCGGCTAATAAGGACGTTTTTAAACCGTTAGATGTGGGCATCTTCCAGGTTCCAATATGGCGGATGTGGAAGAAATTACACTGGGAGCTTGTAACAGGACGGAAGTGGCTATTGTGACAAGTATAAAAAGGTGCTGATTCAGTACGCCGCCCGTGCCCCAGGATGACGTCAGGTGGGTGACGAAATGTACGTAGGGAGGAGCGACGTGATGACATCACCACGTGTACACAGATCCCAGAAGCAACGGGCTGCTATCGAGAGCCGACCTGGGCCTTCTTAAAAGCTGTTTTTAAACAACCAAAATGTAAGTGCAATCTTGCCCTTCTTTTTATATAATAAAATTAAGATTTACACTATGTTAGCCTTCATTATCTTTTCATGAGGACCTATGGAATGTATCTGTACATGAGGCTTTTCATTTGGTGAGGACGCTGGGAGCATTGGCGCACTGTATAGAGACCCGAGGCGGGGAATAAGCCAGAGGCGCATTTGATCTCCCATAATAGGAGATCACGTATAGCTGGTAAGCGGCAGTGTGTACAGAGGTGGAGGCACTATCCTATTTCCTATTGTGCACTTTTATTGTGGTGTCATGCTTGTGTACCACTGTGGAGGAATTTATTGATGCACCGTTTTCAGCATATGAACTTGTTTGGCTCTTTTTTCCATCAAGGACTCAATAGCAATTTTCTTAACCAAATGCATCATATTGTATTACTTTTTGTTTATAGGACTGTTCATTCTTTTGTTTTTGTTTCATTCAAATGTCATTTTCACATAGAGAATTATTAATCAGCGCAACCTAAATCTTTTTGAACAGAGGGGGTATCTGTCCCTACTCAACCTGCTTGCAAAATGCGCACCAAGTCTGAGATCCAAGACCTTAACTGGGCTCTGCCTGACGCAAGATGGCTGCAAGAGGCACATGGGGCTGCAGCATTCAATTGGGTAGCTTCCCCAGTGACCCAGGAAACCATAGAGGAACCATGCTCTTCTTGACTTCCTCTCCAACTGCCATGCCACTTTGGACAAACGCCACCTACAGTGGAGAAAGTAGACTGCACCTGACTACACACTGTCAATCACTGCTGTGGACAAAGAGGCCTGGCTTTTGTTGCATGTCCCTTTAGTGCTGCCTGTGTTTGCAGTTCTCTGAACAGGTGCATGTAGAGTTATAGTCTAATGCCGTGTACACACAATCGTTTTTTTCCGATGGAATAAACTCTAAAGGTTTCTCCGAAAGAAATTCTGATGGAATTCCACTCAAGCTGTCTTGCCTACACACGGTCACACCAAAGTCCGACCGTCAAGAACGCGGTGACATACAACACGTACGACTGGACTAGAAAAAGGAAGTTCAATAGCCAGTAGCCAATAGCTTCCATCTCGTACTTGCTTCAGAGCATGCGTTGTTTTTGGTATGTCGGAACAGCATACAGATGAGCGGTTTTCCCGATAGAAATTGGTTCCGTCTGAAAAATTTAGAACATGTTCTCTTTCTAGGTCCGTCAGAATTTTCAACGTAAAAAGCCTGATGGGGCATACACACGATCGGAATATACGATGAAAAGCTCCCATCTGACTTTTTCTGTCGGAAATTCCGCTCGTGTGTACACGGCATAAGGCTCCATTCACACGCAGTACGTTCTGGAAATTCTTTTGGGCGACACTCTTCCCATGATTTTGTTTGCACGATTTTGCTGCGGTGCGTGGCATTGAGAAATAATGGCATTGTAAACGTGTCTCTGTTTTGCTGCGTTTCTGGAATCGTGGGCAGAATCGCAGCGATTCCACACGCGATTCAAATTGCCCACGTGTGAATGGAGCCTTAGTGGGAGAATGTACGTAGAGGAGACTCCTACAGGACTCCATATGTCCCCCGCGGCACAAGGAGCACAAAAAGTGGCAATGTAGCCGGAAGGATGACTGGGCAAAGAAGGAAGCCCTGTCGGCAATGGCAGCGTACCACTGGAGGGCTTAGTTCTAAGGTAAGTATTTCATAATGTGCTAGTATGTGATGCATACTAGCACATTATGCTATAGTCTTGCAGGTAATTTTTTTTCACCATGGCCATGGTTTACTACCGATTTAATTTATTCACGTAAAGCTTTTTAAACTTTGCATTTGTCTGATCTGAAGTTACTAAAGGCACGTAACCAGCACATATAGTTTACAGCTCGGGTCACTAAACACGGGGTATGAAGGCATCAGTACAAGAGTTCATACAGTGTGAAGACACAAGTGGTTACCAAGGGTAACGAAGGCCTCTCTAGCAGTCTGTCATAAGCGTGTACATGTGGCAGGTGAGATAGCCTCTTGCAGCAAGGAAGATGTTGTTGGCACTCTTTAGAAGCGATCCATCTCCCATAGCAACAGGAGCAGACCTGTACCACTAGGACGCTCCTGTGCACAGGTACAGGGCACTGATAAGCTGCATTTGATGGGCACCGATAAGCTGCATTTGGTGGGCACTGCACTGGTAGGCTGCATTTGGTGTGCACGGCCCTGGTAGGTTGCATTTAGTGGGCACTGGTAGCCTGTATTTGGTGGGCACTGGTAGGCTGCCTTTGATGGGCACTGATAAGCTACATTTGGTGGGCACTGCACTGGTAGGCTGCATTTGGTGGGTACTGCACTGGTAGGCTGCATTTGATGGGCACTGATAGGCTGCAATTGGTGGGCACTGCACTGGTAGACTGCATGTGTGTGCATGTGTCTACCTGTGTATTAATTTCAGATTATGTGCGTGTTTGCAGTATGCACACATACGATGATATTGCACATGAACAAAAGACATCACAAACATACACAGAAATCATCAAAAACACATACTGACATTTCACACAGAAACCATGATACCCAAACAATAGAAATTATTTTCCTGAGACAAGGGGTACTTTTTTCAGACCTGCAGGGGTACTTTACTGTAAAAGGTTGAGAAACACTGGTGTACAGAACCATCAAATACACAGGTACCCCTGATGATGTCAGACCTTTGACGAAACGATCGTCGGGTAGCTACGCCCACACCTCTTGCGCATGCGCGATCGCTTTTCAAAACTCTCACAGAGGAGTTTTTTTTTTTTTTTTTCTGCTAGCAGTTTGTTGTTTTTACATTGTTTGTTCATCGTCTATGGCTATACAAGCTTTAATAAATCCCCCAATTTTTAAACGATATCACACAATTTGGAGCATTTTCTTTCTTTTTGGGGATATATTTTGGAGATCTGCTGTCAGTGAGTATCCGAGGAATAGGAGACACCTGTGACACCTCGAAGCTTGCAGTAATCCTTGGCACCTGGACATCCTCAGCGGGATCCGTGATCTAATCTGCATTGTTTGACCCCCCCCTTAACAACTGGGGATCTGGTAAGCCTTCATCTTGTTTGGGTGAATAGAGGTGACGGGTTTCTACGTGGTCAAAATTTGCACGATTATTATCGTCAAGTCACATCTTATCATATATTTATTTTATTTTATTTATATGGACACTTTATTCACGCATGAATTTGGAATTTATGAACTTTGTTTGTTGATTTTTTCAGCATATATATATTATTTGAACTTTATGTTTGTTGATTTTTTCAGTATATATATATATTATTTTTCCATTGTGTATATATATTTTTTTCACCATTTTTTCAGATATATCTTCACGGATTTTGTATCACTGTAATATGTATTATTTGATATAGTTTGAGCGCTGCACTTTTTTTTTCTTTCCCCCCACCAAATACACAGCCTGCATTTTCATTTCCCATTACTAGGCCGTTAGAAAAAGGAAAAATGGAGCGTGTATAGATAACAGGGCAGACAGATGCATCAAAGAAATTCTAGAATTACATTTAGGCCGCAGGTGACGGTAACGGAAGAATTCTGATCTCCACAAAGCTTGTGGTGGCCAGTATGGTGGAAATGGTCTACTACACATCCTTGAATTATCTTCCATTCCAAAGAGCGCCATAGTCACCTTGAAACGACCTTAAAAATTAATTAGATTCATAGCTCTTACACTGTTTGCATGCACAAGTAACTTCATCCTGTGACCGTGTAAGAGACTGATAAGCATTATAGATCATAATACTCCTATATTTTATTGGTAGTTACTACTAAAATTCTGAGAAAAGCTAACTACCCCAAATGTATTTTTCAAAGAAATTAGTTTAAGAAAAAAAGCAGCACTACATCATCCACTGTCATCTTTTATAGAAATGATTTTGTAAGCATTCACTGCAAATCATACAAATCAGATTCAGAATGTAGACAGATGATTTAATCAGCCTAGAGGGATCACATCTCTATATATATGGATTCACATATATACATGTATACATGTTTAGAAGAAAATGAATTTTTCATTGCCTCTCAGCTCATCTGTGATGTCGGGATTGCTCAGATGCCACTCATTGAGGCTGTGGGAACCCACTGGGAATTTAAGGAAGTGATTTGCTCTTGTTAATGAGTTATAGCCTTTTGAAAAACACTCAGCTGCAAACTCTTTTCTTTCTGGAGGGTACTGACATGTTTCTGATAATCCATCCAATTTTTATACATTATAAATTACAATTAGCAAGTGTTTCATCCATACATACACAGTGATGCTTTAGTGCCCTTACTTGTCATAATAAGATGGTACCTTACACTTTTTAGTGGCTCCAACTCTCCTATTTGAACCATATTTCCTTATACTGGGACTGGTCAAAGTCCACGGGTTCACATGAGATCCAAGTCCACAGTAAATTTAAAATCTCATGCTCTGGATAAGCTGCCATTGCTCTAATTAGTGGGGGTTCTTCCTTGGGGAGACATTAACATGAGCTTCCCACTGTCATGGTGTCATTGCCTTTCAGTTGCTAAAAGCAATGTTTGTTTAAAGTGGAGTTCCACCCTAAAAAAAAAACACCTCTAAATGCCTGTTGCTAGGGGGTCCCTCGTAGTCTGCCTCCTTCAGTGCCTGGGCTCTTGACGTCAC
>CM053034.1:155395026-155555404 GCA_028564925.1 Lithobates sylvaticus
TGTGCCAGAGCGGGTAGAGCAAATTGCCGGGGGTTGGTGGAGCTGTACTCAGGGACCCAAAACAAACCAGCGGCTCTCTTAACTGGGGGTAGCGCTACACGTGGGGGCTCGTAATCCGGGATCCTGAGTCAGCGGGAAAAGCCGCCCGAAGGTACCGGCATGGACCCGATAGAAGTGGGACAGTGGTACACACTATGGGCCACTGACCCAGCCGCAGCATCAGTCATTGAACTGCCAGGGATATGGCAGAGAGAGGCAGTCAAGCAGCTTATAATGTCCCTATCCCCATGCCAAAAGCCATGGATAATGGACATGAGAAATGATGCCGGGCATACATATGCCTTAATAGAATGGCAGGAAGAGACTCCAGAGCAGTTCAGGAGCCAAAGCATACAAGCACCGAATGGTCAGGCCTATCAAGTGCTGCATGCGCTGCCGCGCAAGGGAGACTGTTCTCCTATGGAAGCCATGCTATCCCCAAAGGAGGAAGAGCAGAAGGGCGCGGAAAGTCCCGCACCCGCACAAACTACTCTTAGTGCAGAACTGTGTGCTGTCCTAGGGGAGATTGTGACTCAGTGCAGAAGAGACCCCGGGGATTACCCAATGTCGGGATACAGGAAACTCCGGATGTTCTCAGGGAGGACACCTGTACCCTCGGGAGAAGAGGGATTTGAAGAGTGGTTAGATGGTGCCACGCAGGCCCTAGAAGAATGGGAGGTCTCAGAAGGCAGAAAGAAGCAAAGGATTGTTGAGAGCCTAAAAGGACCTGCCCTAGAGGCCATACGCAATCTGAAGACAAGCAAAAAGGATTGCACTGCCCAGGACTACATAGACATCCTGGAAAGTGTGTTTGGTGGGACAGAAAAAGTCACAGAACTTACCTATCAACTGGAACACTGTTACCAGAAGACAGGGGAGAAGCTGTCGGAGTACATGGGACGTATAGACAAGATCCTGCATAGGATTATCCTGAAGAAGGGGATAGATCCGGGGAAGGTAGATGAAGCCCGTGCCCAGCAGGTGGTCAGGGGAGCCCAACCCCTAGACCCTGTCGCACTAATTCTACGCACCCGGCAGGATGGGAAGAGCCTGGACTACCCCGATCTCATTCGAATGGTCAGAGAAGAAGAGGCCCTGTTGGAAGAGAAACGGGAAAAGCAAGTGATGGGGTCTACAAAACTTCCAGTGGCCACGGTCAGGTCGGCCTTAACCCCTGAAGGAGACACAGAGGTAGATGCCCTGAAGTTGCAGATGTCCCAGATGATGGAGATACTGACATCTCTAGTGGCGAAAGAGACGCCAAGTCCCCAGAAAGAAACAAGCAGGAGGGAATTGTTTCCAGCTGTTTCAGAACCAGCATCCCCACCTGACTACGGTGAGATGATCTGTTTTAATTGTGGAGGAATTGGCCATATTGCAGCTGTATGTTCCAGTCCCAAGAGGAAGAAAACAGATAGCCGCCAGCCGGCGGGAAACGCCAAAGGGCCCCAGTGAAGGAGTCAACCGGGTGCCCATCGTCTTCAGTGAGCTCCAAGAAGCACAACAGGAAGAGAAAGCGAGGAGAGCAGACCCCTCGGAAGGAACACAGCACTCCCAAGCGTGAACCCTCAAAAGTGAGAGATAACAATGTCCCTCAACGGGTCCACACTCCCACTAAGAGGGAGAAAATTAATGCATACCAGGCTCAAGAAAGGATCAAGCGCAAATCCAGTGCTGGTAAAGGAAAGAGTCCAAAGAAGAGGACAGAGTCAACTCGGCCTTACCCAGAAGAGCTAGTCGGTCCATCTCCTACTGTACCCATCCAAGTGGAAGGAGTGTACACGAAGGCCCTCCTAGATACTGGAGCCCAAGTGACCCTATTGTACAGGGACTTCTATGACAGATACCTGAGTCATCTGCCAATACAGAAGATAGAGGAGTTGGAGATAAGGGGACTGGGGACGCAGAGTTTCCCCTATGATGGCTACCTACCCATACGGTTGACCTTTGACCCATCCGTGGCTGGAAAGGCTGAAGTGTTCGACACCCTGGCAGTGGTGTGCCCTCGCCCGCCTGGAACCAGCAAGACCTCCCTGATCATAGGGACAAACACGGATCTAGTCAGAAGGCTTCTGACCCCCCTGGTGAAGAAAGAGAATCTTTCACCTCCCAAGATCCATCCCATGCTGAAGGCAGCCTATCAGCGGTTGGTCCTAGAGCAGAAGACCCCAAGTGAGGGGATAGGAAGGGTATGGAGGCTTGGAAAAGAAGGAGCAGTGTTACAGCCTGGAGAGGTGACCTGCATGAGAGCCACGGTGAAACTTACTTGGGAGCAGCCGGGCCCCTTTGTGATGTTGGAACCTGACCCAATGGAGGGTCACTCAGGTCTGGAAGTGATACCAGAAGTAATCTCATTGAAGGACCTGAAGAAGGCAAGAGGAAGAGTCCCTGTCAGTGTGAGGAACCCCACGGAGCAGCCCGTGGAGATCCCTGCCAGGATGCTTCTGGGACAAGTGAGTCCTGCTGTCCCAGTTGGCTGGTCAGAAGTGAAAGGGGCGGGTGAAGGAGAAGATGTTTGGAAGAAACTCTCCATAGAAAACCCAAACCTACCTGGAGCTTGGAGAGAGAGAGCCAAGGCCCAGCTGACCAGATGGGAGAAGATTTTCTCTAAAGATGAGTTTGATGTGGGGTGTGCGAGGAGTGCCACCCATCGAATCCGCATGCAAGAGGACAAGCCATTCAGAGAGAGAGTGAGGCGAGTCCCGCTAGCAGATCTGGAGGATCTGAGGGAGCAGCTTGCGGAATTGAAGAAGACGGGAGTGATTAGGGAGTCCAGAAGCCCCTACGCCTCCCCAATTGTGGTAGTCAGAAAGAAGAATGGGTCATTGAGACTCTGCATTGACTACAGAACTCTCAACAGGAGGACCATTCCTGACCAGTACACCACGCCAAGGATAGAAGATGCCTTACAGAGCTTATCTGGAGCTAAGTGGTTCAGTGTGATGGACCTCAAGAGTGGGTATTACCAAATCCCCATGCACCCAGAAGACAGAGAAAAGACTGCCTTCATAACCCCAGTGGGATTCTTTGAGTTCAACAGGATGCCCCAGGGCCTATCTGGAGCTCCTGCTACGTTTCAACGCCTAATGGAAAGGACAGTTGGAGACATGAACCTCATAGAAGTCCTTGTGTATCTGGACGATGTCATTGTCTTTGGAAAGACTTTGGAAGAACATGAAGCCAGATTGGAGAAAGTACTGAAGAGGCTCAGTGAAGAGGGACTTAAACTTTCTCCAGAGAAGTGTCGGTTCTATCAGTCTTCTGTGAACTATCTGGGACACATAGTGTCTGAAAAGGGAGTGGCTACAGACCCTGAGAAGTTGGAGGCAGTTACTTCGTGGCCAAGGCCCACAACAGTTACAGAACTTCGGTCTTTCTTGGGGTTCTGCTCCTACTACCGCAGGTTTGTGGATGGATTTGCCCGCATTGCCAAACCCCTCAACGAGCTGCTGAAGACAGAAGGAGAGGAAGATGGAATGGGGCCTAGGAGGTCCAGTGAGTCGGTCCAAGACCAGTGGAATTCAAGGTGTGAAGAGGCTTTCAGAACCTTGAAGAGAAGTCTCACCACAGCCCCAGTTTTGGCCTACGCTGATCCCACTAGACCATATGAGCTACATGTTGATGCCAGCCATGAGGGCCTAGGTGGAGTACTCTACCAGGAGTATGAAGACCAGCTACGACCAGTGGCTTATGTGAGCCGGAGCCTGACCCCCTCCGAGAAGAACTATCCCACCCACAAGTTGGAGTTCTTAGCCCTCAAGTGGGCAGTTGTTGACAAACTGAGAGACTATTTGTATGGGGCCGAGTTTACTGTAAAGACAGATAACAACCCCTTGACTTATCTATTCACCACCGCCAAGCTGGATGCAACTGGACACAGATGGTTGGCGGCGTTGTCTGGATTCAACTTCAGCCTCAAGTACAGACCAGGGGCTGGAAATAGGGATGCAGATGCCCTGTCCCGAAGATCCCATGTCATGGTCGATGACTGGGAAGACTGGACCCAAGTGGCACCAGATGGAGTGCGAGCCCTTTGTCAAGGGGCTGAACTCCAAGCCAGAGGAGGATCCAGAGCTGAAGAGATAGGAGTTACCACAGTGGGAGTCCCAAAGTGTTACTGTGGGGTAACTCAACTGGCAGAGGAGTGCCTGCCGAAGCTGTCCAAGAAGGAGCTAAGGTGTGACCAATTGGAAGATCCCATGGGGAGATTGGTCCTGGAAGCCCTGGAAGACAAGAGTCCAGAGGGACTTCGCCTTCACCCTTCCAAAGAAGCTCGCCTACTGAGGAGAGAGTTGGACAAGTTGCAGGTGCATCAGGGGGTAGTCTACCGAAGGGGCCCCTCTGATGGCCCAGAAGACAAGTGGCAGTTGTTTCTCCCAGAGAAGCATCGAGAGACTGTGCTGATTGCCTTACATGACCAGCATGGTCACTTGGGAGCAGAGAGAACCTTCCAACTTGTCAGAGACCGGTTTTATTGGCCCTGCATGAGGGCCGAAGTGGAGGAGTATTGCCATTCCTGTGCAAGATGTATTCAGAGAAAGACTTTACCCCATCAAGCTGCCCCAATGGGCCACCTACAGAGTCAAGGCCCAATGGATCTGGTATGCATTGATTTTCTCTGCCTTGAACCCGATTTGAGCGGATTGGGAAATGTTCTGGTGGTAACCGACCATTTCACTCGTTATGCTCAGGCTTTCCCAACCAAGGACCAGAAGGCCTCTACAGTAGCCAAAGTACTTTTGGAGAAGTACTTTGTTCACTATGGACTGCCACAGAGAATCCATTCAGACCAAGGAAGGGACTTTGAGAGTCGCCTGATCAGGAAGTTACTAGATTCTCTGGGAGTAGAGAAGACTAGAACCACACCATATCACCCTCAAGGTGATGCCCAGCCTGAAAGGTTCAACAGGACCCTATTGAACATGTTGGGAACTTTGGAAACAGAGAAGAAGCAACATTGGAGTCAACACATTTCAGCTCTGGTGCATGCCTACAATTGCACCACAAGTGATGTGACAGGTTTCTCCCCTTACCGACTTATGTTTGGGAGAGAAGCAAGATTGCCAGTGGATTTGGCCTTCGGCATTTCCTTAGACCATGCCTCTGCTGCCTCCCACAAAGGATATGTGGACAGACTGAGGCGCAGTCTGAAGATAGCTTATGAGAAAGCTCAAGCGGCCTCCGACCAGAGGGGGGCCCGAAATAAGAGGAACTTTGACCTGAAAGTTCGAGTACAGGACCTACAGCCTGGGGACCGTGTACTGTTACGCAATCTAGGGATCCCTGGAAAACACAAGATTGCTGATAGATGGAGATCAGAGCCATATATCATCTGTAGAAAGCTACCAGGATTGCCTGTCTACAAGTTAAAGCCAGAAGGAGGAGTGGGGCCTTTGAAGACCTGGCATAGGAATCACTTGCTCCCACTCACTGAAGCAGTCAGAATGCCTCCAGCAAGAGACGTACCTGAATCTGTTTCCATTCTGGATACCCCCAGGCCTAATACTCGGTCCCAGACCTCCCAAGTTAGGGGTGGACAGGACCCCCAACCAGAGGAAGAAAGAGGAGAACTTGAATGGCTATGGCCTTCCTCAACTCCAGGAAATTCTGCCATAGATCTTCCACCTACTGAAGATGTGGAAGATAACACATTGAACCCAGAAGCCACAGAGTTTGTGCCATTCAGTGTTGTGCCTGAGTGCTGGGAAGATATCCCTGGTCTCTACTCAGAAGAAGAAGAAGTAGATGTTCCAAAACCAGAGATGTTGCCAGAATGTGTTCCTGAAGAAGTCCCAAGAGAACAGAGAGCTCGCAGAGTTGTGAAGCCTCCCAAGAAGTTAACTTACCCCAAGATGGGAGAAAGTTCAGAGGACTCTGTTACCACAGCAAGGAGAAGTGCTGAACGCCCTGACCCATCCACTGTTCATTTGGTGGAGGGCAACCCCAGCTCACTCTCTGGCACAGTTAAACAGGTTGCCCACACTGAAGTGACCTGTAGACAGGACAGCTCCCCATCTTATGCTAATTGGTGGGAAGCTCCTCTGTCTGAATTATGTAAACGTGTTGTCTCAAAGAAAGCTTGTAGTTTGAACAATGTCTTTGGGGACCAAAGATTCAAAGTGGGGGGAGTGTGTAGCGGGGTCGTACCCCTTTTAGGGGAAGAGACTACAATTCCCATAATTCCCCAGGCTCCCGGGAGGATGTCTGTTTCCGCCCGAGAGGCTGCTGGGGGAGGATATAAAAGGGAAGAGGAGAGACCGCCTCTTCCTGTTCTGACTGGGCTGGGGACTGAGACACAGACATCACTGAGAGAGAGACACCTGTGCGGACCGGGACTGCTGAAGGCCTGAAGCCTGGGCCTTGCAGCAGGTGGAGAGAGACTCTCACCCCTCAGAGTCTGCAGCAGCGGAGCGGAGACTTTTCCCTATAGTCGGTCGGTCGGAGCTGAGGACGGTATCCCAGGATTGGTGAGAGAGCCGGAAGGCTCATCCTGCATTGATACACACGTTTATGCCTATTGAACTGCCTAGGCACCATTTACCTCAGAGCAGCAAATGTCACTTTCTGTGGATTACAAATACACCATTTAAAGCTACATGTGCACCACCTCTACAGATTCATTGCCGGTGAAGAACACTGTACTAGTACAAGGACTGAGCTCTATTACTAGGGATCAGGCCTGGTCCGTTAGGTAGGCGCAGATAGATTTATTGCACCTCAGGGGTGCATAGCAGACGGTCGCCACACTTGGCGCTCTGTTTCCTCATTGCTAGTTAATACATATATGTGTACATGTTTAAGTGCATATTGCAGGGACCTGCTAAAGTATTGTAAGTCATATGTTTAAATGCATGTTACTATTTCTTTTCCTTACTGACAAAGTAAAGCCAGTTATTCTTATCTCAGCAGTCTGCTTGTGAGTTCATACCCATTACACTTAGAGTATAAGTGATGGTTATATGTGCATAGATTCACACCCCTTGACTAACTGTGCCAGAGCGGGTAGAGCAAATTGCCGGGGGTTGGTGGAGCTGTACTCAGGGACCCAAAACAAACCAGCGGCTCTCTTAACTGGGGGTAGCGCTACACTAATCATGAATGATTAGAGCAATATTTAATAAGGACAACTCCAATTTTGTGTGTGGGGGGGGGGGGGGGGATATAACATATGTAAATATTACACTAATTGTTTTTATTTCAGTGGTAATAAAATTTGTCTTTCTATGTAAATCTTCAGCCAGCTATGATTTTCTACAACTGAAAAAATCCAGACATGGTTTCCTTGCCTGGCAGTGTACTATATTGTACTGGCTTACAAAACTCCCCAATAAATTGTATTATTGATGTCATTATACCCGCCGAGTCAGTGGCGGTGCTTGAAAGATTCTTATGCTTTTACATTCAGCAATGATTGTGAATAAATGTACTTTTTATTTATGTTATTAAAGTATACAGTTTTACACTATGGGCTACCCTTTGTTCTCTCTTGCTGAATTGGTGTGACTGGAGCGAGAGAAATGTAATACGTGGTCCTTTGGTATTTTCTATGGTTCCCGGTCCTTAAAAATACTCTGCCTCTATAGTCTCTGCCGATGTCCTGTGAGGTCTATATGTGCCTGATGACAACTGCATTCTGATAAGATTGATGAGAGCTTACTAAGACCACCTATAATTTGGGGTCTTAGCAGTCTGTAAGAGGTAGGGTTGCCACCTCATCCCTTTAAAACTGAACACATATTAATCACACAGGTTCTGTGGCTGATTAAAGGGGTTGTAAAGGTTCGTTTTGTATTTTCTAAACAATCTAGTGCATTGTTGGCTCACTTACCTTTCAGATCAAAGATACAACTATGTTGGTGTTCCTTGTTAATTTTACATTGTATTTTTTTAAATGTAACTGCCGACTCCCAAACTGTCATTTGAAGTAAAACACATAGCCAAGTATTATTCTCCACAATATTTTTATTGTGCATTAAAAAAAGAAAACAAATACAATTAGACATGCTATCTGCCAATAGAACTTAACCAAAAAGTGCATTCTATGCATCCAAAAATATAGAAAATATAACAAATCAAATCATTATTATTCAACCAAAAAATAAAAGCTTCATGCATGTGTCCTGCTTCTTAATATAGGGGGTCAAGAGTGCCAAGAGTGAAAGCAGGGGTCCGTTATCCAGAGATATTTCCGAAAAACATCTGGATTATTCTCCTGGAGCTCCCGCAGCAAAGGCATATGACATAATTGGTCACGATTAATAAAGCAACCAATTTTTGGTCCAAGAACTCTGCCTCCTCCTTTTCCTGGACTGGACTTGGGACAAAGCAATAACTCCAAGGCCAATAATAAATAACACGTTAACTCCTCCCATTCCTGAACATGTCTGGTTGATGAATGGCCATTCAGAAACAAACTGAAAAGCACGAAATGAAAAGCGCAAACTGAAAAGCGCAAGTCAACACTTGCCCAAAGGGTGGCGCTAAAGAGCTGAAAAATCATGCAGTACGTCACTGCGTTCGTGTTTGTTTGCCGACAATTCCTTGCCGTTTGTGTGCAAGACAAAATCCAGGCACGCCTTCGGACAAAAGTATGAGTTTTTTTCTGCGGAAAATCTGATCGTGTGTATGAGGCTTTAATCATTTTTTTAAGGACTATGAAGTTACGAATAAAGCCATGGAACCATAATAATTTTATACTGTACAAATTAAGCTATACACTCTATTAGCATCAGAATATCACATGATTTCATGCTCCCTGAGTCTGAGAGGGAATATTATTTCCCCAAACATAGGATGAAAACCTGGTGTGGTACAGATGAAAAGCAAAAAGATGTTTTATGTTTTGATAAAACTGGTGAAAAGAGTTTGGTTACTTAGCACATATAACAGACTACATACACACAGAAAGACTACAGAATTGGTTTACATTATTGTCCTTTGCAACCTTATGTACTTCAGCAGCTAGTACAGGCACTGGTACTGTCAATTTGATCTAAAACTTCAGCTAGTGTGCTGGGGGTGAAAGGGACTTCATACTAAGAAGGATTGCAGATAAACAGGACCAGATGGCATACACCCACTGATCCAAAAAGAATTGAGCTCTGTCATTTCAAAGCCATTGTTTTAAATTTTTAGGGACTCTTTAATGACTGGCATAGTACCACTGGATTGTCGTAAGGCCAACATGGTGCCTATAATTATAAAGGGGTCAAAGTCTTTACCAAGTAACTATAGACCTGTTCATTTAACATCTATATTTGGGAAGACACTGGAGAGTAGGGATGAGCCGAACACCCCCCTGTTCGGTTCGCACCAGAACCTGCGAACAGACCTAAAATTTGCGTGAACTTTAGAACCCTATTAAAGTCTATGGGACTCGAACGTTCAAAATCAAAAGTGCTAATTTTAAAGGCTGATATGCAAGTTATTGTCCTAAAAAGTGTTTGGGGACCTGGGTCCTGCCCCAGGGGAAATGTATCAATGCAAAACAAAGTTTTAAAAACTGAAGTTTTTTCGGGAGCACTGATTTTAATAATGCTTAAAGTGAAACAATGAGAGTGTAATATTCCTTTAAATTTTGTACCTGGGGGGTGTGAATAGTATGCCTGTAAAAGGGGCGCATGTTTCCTGTGCTTAGAACTGTCCCGCCCCCCCCCCCCCTGTTTGAAATGGTAAAGGGTACATTGTACCCCTACCATTTCACAAAGAAAGTGTAAAAAATTGTTAAAAAGCACACAGACACCGTTGGGATAAGTCCTTTATTAAAAATAAAAAAATAAAAAAAAGATTCCAGCGGTGGTAATCCACTCTTGGTATCCAGCGATGGGTGATCTCTTCTCCGGGTCCAGTGATCTCTCCCGATGACGTCCAGCGCAGCGCATCCTGTCTCCACCGGAGACACAACGGGAATCCCGGCGCCTGACAGGTCTTAGCTGAGGAGGACGGGGCCACCCGTCACCTGACCCCGCCCCCCTCTGACGCAAGGGGAAACCCGGGCTTTCCCCTTGAAAAAAAGGGCCGTTTTTAAAACTTTTTTTTGCATTGATACATGTCCTCTGGGGCAGGACCCAGGTCCCCAAACACTTTTTATGACAATAACTTGCATATAAGCCTTTAAATTAGCACTTTAGATTTATCCCATAGACTTTTACAGGGTGTTCGTGGCTTTTCGAATTTGCCGCGAACAACCAAATTGTTTGCTGTTTAGCGAACGGGCGAACAAGCAATGTTCGAATCGAACATGAGTTCGACTCGAACTCGAAGCTCATCCCTACTGGAGAGTTTATTAGAAGACCACATAGATGATTTTTTTGTCTAGAAAAATATGTTTTACGCAAAAGTCAGCATGGATTCATGAAAAGACAGAAGTTTTCAGACAAATCTGATTTCGTTTTATGAGGACATAAGCAAAACCTTGAACAGAGGGGTGGCTGTGCATGTATTATACTGGGATTTTGCAAAAGTGTTTGACACAGTTCCCCACACACGACTAATGTGTAAGGTAAAGTCTACAGGCTTGGAAAAATCTATTTGGAAATGGATAGAAAACTGGCTAAAAGACCGCATTAGAGAGTAGTAGTTAATGATTCATACTCTGAATGATCAAGGATTGTTAGTGGTGTACCCCAAGGTTCTGTGTTGGGACCCTTGCTTTTTAATATATTTATAAATGATATAGAGCCTGGGATTAAAAGTACCATTTCAGTGTTTGCAGATGACACCAAGCTATGCAGTGGAATGACGTCTTTACAGGATGTCTCCAACTTACAAGCCAACCTCAATGCACTGTTTAATTGGTCTTCCTAATCTGCCTCTTCCTATTCTGCGGCGCTGTTTCTTCTATTCTTCCTCCTCGGCGAGCAGCCCCCTTGTCTTCTGGGACATGTGTGTGTCCCAGGAAACAACGGGGCCATTCACAAAGTGCCGCGTGGCTTGCGCATGTGCAGTAGGAAACAGGCAGTGAAGCCGCAAGGCTCCACTGCCTGTTTCCCTTAGTTAGGATGACGGTGCCGGCAGCCGATCCGATGGACGGATCAGCTTCGGGGAGGTCGACATCGCGGGCTCGCTGGACAGGTAAGTGTCCATTAAAAGTCAGCAGCTACAGTGTTTGTAGCTGCTGACTTTTTTTTTTTTAAACGGCCGGAACACCCCTTTAATAATGGCATACAATGCCAAGCAGCTCTTTCCAAAGCAAGCAAAGTCATTTCTTGAATTAAGAGAGGCATGCACTCCAGAGAGAGAGAGAGAGAGGCAAATTTTCCCATGTACAAATCATTAGTAAGACCTCATCTGGAATATGCAGTTCAGTTTTGGGCACCAGTTCACAAAAGGGATATTGAGGAACTGGAGAAAGTGCAGAGAAGGGCAACCAAACTGATGAGAGGCATGGAGGAACTATGAGGACAGATTAACTGATCTGAATGTATTCTCACTTGAGCAGAGGAGATTGAGGGGGGATATGATCCATATAGTGAACTTGGTGTAGAGTTATTCACTTTAAGGTAATCACAGAGGACACGGGGGCACTCTTTATTCTGTCCTGACTCTACGTTACTGATTCTTGATCCTGCATTACTAAGTCCTGACTCTACATTACTGATTCCTGACCCTGCATTACTAAGTCCTGACTCTACATTACTGATTCCTGACCCTGCATTACTAAGTCCTGACTCTACATTACTGATTCCTGACCCTGCATTACTAAGTCCCGACTCTACATTACTGATTCCTGACCCTGCATTACTAAGTCCTGACTCTACGCTACTGATTCTTCACCCTGGATTACTAAGTCATCACTCTACATTACTGATTCCTGACCCTGCATTACTAAGTCCTGACTCTACATTACTAATTCCTTACCCTGCATTACAAATTCCTTTCCCTGCATTACTGATTTCTGATAAAAACACTGGAATCTGAATATACCGCCCCAATTCAGATATCCACCACTGCGCCAGAGAAAAATCAATGTACCTAACTCACTTGTAGCTGCTACGTAAAAGATAATGTATCATAAATAATATGTGTCCAAAATAAAATATAATTAAATTGGATCAGTAGCGCTTACTCAACCTTTAAACTAATCTGCAGAAATAGCCTCTGTTAACAAATTACCATGTGATGAAAAAAAATCAAAATATATAAATACAGTCGTGTATATAAATAAATATTCCAAATAGCACCTCGTGATAAGTGAATACAAAAATAGTGACACAAACTGTAATGACACCAACTCACATATATCCAATATTGAATGGGATATAAGTACTGGAATAAAGTGAGTAAGCAAAATATTAACACCTAATAATATACATCAAAATAATGTGAAAAATTAAAATTCAAATAAAGACCATTCAAACGTGAAAAAAGAAAAACAGTTTTTTGTTCCTCTTCAAAATCCCTTTTTCCAAAAGTGCTGGAAAATAATGAAAGATATTGGAAAATAATCTTCTTCCACCACACCACTGTGTAATTATGTGACCGCTCCCAAAGGAATCTCACTCACCAGATCCAAAGCTTGCACTTTCGTGTCGAGCAAATGCGCAAATAAAACTCAAACAGAAATCCAGTAATTTCTCCACACTTATTCACTCAGTGATATTGCGATGCTCCTCATGTAAACAAAAAAAGTGCTCCAATAGTGTGATAAAGTAACACCACTTTTATTAAAACACACAACACAAAAGCTTCAACCGATTCACTCACATTATATTCAAATAAAACTAGCAAAATGTGAAAAAGGTAATCTCCACAGCAGGCTTCACTGAAAATTTCACAATCACTGCAAAGGTCTGTAGTCATGGCGGACTCGAGGTGCAACAGATAATATGATGTCTCACCCCCTCCTCGTATCTCAGACATCCAAAAAAGTACGAAGATTATTTTCCAATATCTTTCATTATTTTCCAGCACTTTTGGAAAAAGGGATTTTGAAGAGGAACAAAAAACAGTTTTTCTTTTTTCACGTTTGAATGGACTTTATTTGAATTTTAATTTTTCACATTATTTTGATGTATATTATTATGTGTTAATATTTTGCTTACTCACTTTATTCCAGTACTTATATCCCATTCAATATTGGATATATGTGAGTTGGTGTCATTACAGTTTGTGTCACTATTTTTGTATTCACTTATCACGAGGTGCTATTTGGAATATTTATTTATATACACGACTGTATTTATATATTTTGATTTTTTTCATCACATGGTAATTTGTTAACAGAGGCTATTTCTGCAGATTAGTTTAAAGGTTGAGTAAGCGCTACTGATCCAATTTAATTATATTTTATTTTGGACACATATTATTACTGATTTCTGACCCTCCATTACTGTCATACCTCTGCTTCTCTGCGTCACTCTGCATATAGTGGGGTAGAGGAAGGAAAAAACACACATTCCAGACTCTGCATTACTAGGTCCCGACCCTGCATTACTGATTCTTGACCCTACATTACTAATTCCTGACTGTGCATCAGTGTTAATTTGGTCAACTAAAATATTTTAGTTGACTGAAATATGACTAGCACTAAAACAATTCAGATAACTAAAATACAACTAAAACTAAAATGTCATTTTAGTCAAAAGACTATGACTAAAACTAAATTGAAAGTTGATGTCAAAGTTAACACTGTTGTGCATTACTGATTCCTGACCCTGCATTATTGGTGCACTAGTGCCTGCCAAGCCACCTCCCAAGTGCTTCCTGATGCTTATTTGAAAAAACACATACAAGCAACTGGGCTGGATGAAAAAGATGTACAGGCATGTAGGAGTGTGCTAGGATAGGTAGCTATGTCATACCTTCGGTTAATTGTGCCACCCTGCATATAGTTGGATGGAGGAAGACAAAAAACACACATATAAGTGTATGTCCCTGCACCCTGCATTACGAATTCTTGACTCTGCATTACGAATTCTTGACTCTGCATTACTAAGACCTGTCTCTGTATTACTGTTTCCTGACTCTACATTGTTAGATCCTGACTCTGCATTACTGATTCCTGACTCTCCATTACTGATAGCTGTAAGCTGTCATACCTATGCTTTCCTGTGCCATCGCTTTACTCTGCATGTAGCAGGGTGGAGGAGGAAAGAAGAAAAAAAAAACATACAGTATGAGTGTTTGCCCATGCACCCTGCATTACTGATTCCTGACTGCATTACTGATTCCTGACCCTGCATTGCTAAGTCCTGCCCCTGCATTACTGATTCCTGCCCCTGTATTACTGATTCTTGACTC
Organism: Lithobates sylvaticus; assembly: GCA_028564925.1. Taxonomy (NCBI): domain Eukaryota; kingdom Metazoa; phylum Chordata; class Amphibia; order Anura; family Ranidae; genus Lithobates; species Lithobates sylvaticus. The sequence continues at coordinate 155,409,307 of CM053034.1, forward strand.
TGCATTACTGATTCTTGACTCTAAATGACTGATTCCCGACCATGATCTGCTAAGTCCTGACCCCGCATTACAGATTCCTGACTGCATTACTGATTCCTGACCCTGCGTTGCTAAGTCCTGACCCTGCATTACTGAGTCTTGACTCTGCAATTCTAAGTTCTGACTCTGCTTACTGATTCCTGACCCAGCATTGCTAAGTCCTGACTCTACATTACTGATCCCTGACCCTGTGTTACTCAGTCCTGACTCTACATTACTGATGTCTGACCCTGCATTACTATGTCCTGACTCTACTTTACTGATTTCTGACCCTGCATTACTAGTTCCATTCCCTGCATTACTGATTTCTGACCCTCCATTACTGTTATAACTCTGCTTCTCTGCGCCACTCTGCATATAGCAGGGTAGTGGAAGGAAAAAACACACTAAGGGTGCTTTCACACTGAAGGAGCGGTGTATTCACCGCTCCTATACCGCTCCTACCCATTGAAATCAATGGGACACCGCGGGGATACCGCTTTGCGGGGGGTTTAAGGCTGGTTTCACACTGGGGCAGTGGGGGCGGCGGCGGTAAAGCAGCGCTATATTTAGCGCTGCTTTACCGACGTTTTAGCCACGGTATACGGCCGCTAGCTGGGTGGTTTTAACCTCCTGCTAGCGGCCGAAAAAGGGTTAAAACCCTTTGCAGCGGCGCTTTGCCGGCGTTATTACCATGGTATCCCCGCGGTGTCCCATTTATTTCAATGGGTAGGAGCGGTATAGAAGCTGTATAGGAGAGGTGATATACACCGCTCCTTCACCGCTCCAAAGATGCTGCTAGCAGGAATTTTTTTACCGTCCTGCTAGCACACCGCTCCAGTGTGAAAGACCTCCGGCTTTCACACTGGAGTTAAAGGAGCCGCTTTTTGCAGGAGCTATACAGGCGCTATTTTTAGCGCTGTAGCTCCTGAAAACGCTTCAGTGTGAAAGCACCCTAACCCTTTTTCGGCCGCTTGCGGGGGTTAAAACCACCACGCTAGCGGCCGCATACCGTGGTTAAAACGACGGTAAAGCAGCGCTAAATATAGCGCTGCTTTACCGCTGCCGCCCCCACCGCCCCAGTGTGAAACCAGCCTAAGTCCTGACTATATTACTGATATAGTTGTTACTCTCCATTACTGATTCCTGACCCTACGTTACCATTTATTGACTGATTTATTAACCTGCATTACTGTTTCTTGACTGCATTGCTAAATCCTGACTTTCCATTACTGATTTCTGACCTTGCATTACTAAGTAATGACTCTGCATTACTGTTTCCTGACACTGTATTACTGATTCTTGACACTGCATCACTGATTCTTGACCCTGCATTACTTATTCGGGACCCTGCATTACTGATTCCTGAACCTGCACTACTAAGTCTTGACTCTGCTTTTCTAAGTTCTGACTTTGCATTTTTTGATTCCTGACCCTGCATTACTAAGGCTTAACTCTGCATTACTAAGTCCTAAATCTGCATTACTGATTCCTGATCCTGCATTACTGATCCATTCCATTCCAGATGCTTATTTGCAAAATCACATACAAGGATGGATGTAAGAGGTGGATTGACAGGGACGAGTGTGTCAGTACAGGTATCTATGTCATACCTTTGCTTCCCTGTGCCACTCTGCACTCTGAAGGAAGAAAAAAACACACATTTTATTTCGACTGATGCGCAAGTAATTTTTTCTCTCCCAAATGTCAAGGCATGTTTTTCCTCCCATTGATCAATAAGGTGAAGCATTTTTCTCCTTTAATTCTCACGGACCAATGAAGCCAGGTGTTTTCCCCCCACTGACTGTTAATGCATTTTCCTCTCACTAACCACCAACAGCAGGTCATTTTGTTTTTCTTCCACTGACAACAGACACCAGGGCATTGTGTTTCCCTTTCATAGGCCAGCAATGTAAGGGGCACGGTGCCGCACGGGTATTTAAAGCGGTTGTATACCCGTTTTTGGTCGTTTTTTTTTTTTAAAACTACCTGCAAGACAAAGTCATAATGAGCTAGTATGACTAGCATACTAGCTCATTATGCATCACTTACCTTAAATCGGGGCCCCCGACGCCGTCCTCTTCTCCCCCTCCAGCTGCAGCCATCTCTTCACAGATACCCTCCTGGGTATCGCCGCTCCGGCCAATCACAGCGTCGCTGCGGCGCTGTGATTGACCAGAGCAGCGAAGACGTCGCTCCACGCATGCACGCGGGACACTTCAACTGCGGCGAGCCGTAGTTATGAATGGGCATTAACCCGTTAAATGCACCATTGTCTACGGCGCGCATCCGCCGTAGACAGCGTTGTAAATCGCTCTTTGCAAAAATCTTCTAAACCGTGCAGGTTTAGGAGATATTTATTGTACCTACAGGTAAGCCTTAATCTAGGCTTACCTGTAGGTGCAACTTGAAATTAAGGGTATACAACCGCTTTAATTAGAATCACTGCAATGTTTATGCTGTGTTATATGATACATAACCACTGTGTTTGTGCAGTGTATAATGTGCATAAACTTTGACTATATTTAAGTGTTACTCCTATAAATCATGCCCATGTGTTACATTTCTGGCACTAGAAATTTCTTGCAAACATTTTTCGGCACACTATGCTCAAAAGCTTGCCTATCCCTGCAGATTGACAGTCAGCAGGATGCAGGGAAGAGGGTGAGAACAAACAACATTATTTAGGGTATCAGGTATTTGAATAAATAGCGGCTGCTCTCCCAGTAAAAAAGAATGAAATAAATGACAGTAAGGGCTGCATTTAGTGATTTTAGCAATGATTTTACAGTATGCCGCTCATCTATTAGACTGAAATTCTTTAATAATAACACTTGATGCATTCCGGTTTGTCAGAAACATATGTATTTTGCCAGCCTACTCAGCACCTCTGCGTTACACCATGTTTATGTGTAGGATTCATTTTCTATAAAAGCTCTAAAAACATATGGACATGAGTTATTTTACACAGAAAACATTATTTCTTTACACACTTCATTTCATCCAGAGCATTGAAGTGGGACGGCCATACTGCTATCTGTGTAAAATATAAATAGAGTGTAGCCACCAACATTTCCAGAGACCAGACAGACAATTGAGATGTTTTATTAGAAGCCATATTTTGATGCAATTAAAGCATGTGCACAGACCTGAGTAGAATATTTAACAATACATTATCATAACATTATACGCAGCTACATACGTTCATACATCCCAACCAGTGGCGTAACTAGAACGCTCAGGGCCCCGATGCAAGAAACCATGGAGGGCCCCCCGACCTCTGGACAAAAGCTCTTTTCTCCGAGCCCGATGGCAGAACACCAGGGCCCGGTCACAAGTGGGTGGCTGCATATAAAGTGCATCTCAAATGCCGCCACAGTACCCATCAAGCTCTGCCACTGTGCCACCAAATGCCGTCACTGTGCTAGCAAATGCCGCCACTGTGCCCATCAAATGTCGCCACTGTGCCCATCAAATGCTGCCACTGTGCCCATCAAGCTCTGCCACTGTGCCATCAAATGCCACCACTGTGCCCATTAAATGCTGGCAGTGTGCTATCAAATGCTGCCACTGTGAATCCCCCCCTGCCTGCTCGCTGTCTGCCCGGCACTTACCCTGTCTTGGTGGGGCAGCGGGTGATGGCCACGAGTGGGGTCCTCCTTGCGTCTCCTGCCATCCTCATCTCCTGTCCTCGCCTCCTGATAGGTGTCCAATAGCTGCACCTATCGTTTCAGCCAATCAGGTGACGGGTAACAGACCCGCACACCTGATTGGTGGAGATGCGGTTCAGTGTTATTATTTCGCTTTTCTAACACACCTGGGTGGACTGTGAGCGTCAAGCATGGCGCTCGCAGTTCACTTATTATGAAGCCTATTAGAGCCTATGGTTCTAATCAGGTGCTTCAAAAACACCCCCTGCCACTGTAATTCAGGCGCCCAGTGCCCCAAAAGGGACCGGACACCTAAATATGGGGGTGGCAGCAGGGGCCATGGATAGAATCATGCTATGCATGAATCTATCCATTTGTCATAGAGGGAGTGGCTGGAGAGAGGGGGTGGCACCTGTGCGCCCTTTTGGACGCACCGCCACTGATAAACACATGCACATTCACATACATACATACATACATGCACTCTCACATACATGCACACACACATACATATATGCACACACACACACATGTGCATGCACACACACAGACAGACAGACATACATGCATCATGCACACACACAGACATACATGCGCGCACACACACACACACACACGCATCATGCACACACATGCATCATGCACACACACATTCATCATGCACACACACATATGCATCATGCACACACACACATGCATCATGCACACACACACACACACACACACACGCATCATGCACACACACACACACATACATACATGCATCATGCACACACACACACACATGCATGCATCATGTACACACAGACATACATGCATCGTGCACACACATATACATGCATAATGCACACACACATGCATGCACACACATACAGTAGATAGATAGTCTTATATAAACAAAAAAAAACGGCAGTCCTGTTACCTTGTCTCTTCCTGCCGGGTACTGCACTGTAGGGGGAGACAAAGAGCACAGCACACACTGTGCTTTCACTTTAGCCTAATGTGAGGAGCTCCCTGCACAGCGCCGATTACAGTTTGGAATTGGCGATCGGGGAGCTCCTCTCAGACGCCGCTCCTAGTGAAGAGTACAGGGAGGCCCCGAGGGCCCCCTGCAGCAAGGGGCCCGGTCGCCATGGCGATCGCAGCGACCCCTATAATTCCGCCACTGCTCCCAACATTTTGAGATGGGAATGAGGGACACCTACTAACAAACATATGTAGGCATAGGACATGCCCCCCTGCCACACCCTCTTAAAGAAGAATTAACCAAAACAAAAGGTTAATTAAAGAGGAAGTAAACCCTAATGGGTTTACTTCCTCTTTGTTTCCCTGCAAAGGTAAAGCATAGTGGACTACTATGCATCGCATAGTAGTCCATTATGTGTCACTTACCTGACACAGGAGCCAGCGAAGTCACCGATGTCCCCTTGTGTACGGAGCCTCCATCTTCTTGGTGGGTCTCGCGGCTCCGGTGCTGTCATTCGGCGGCGCCGCAATGACATCACTCCCACGCATGCGCACGGGAGCCGCCACTCGCGGCATATCGCCGTTGAGAGTGGAGCACTCAGTGCCTGTCTTTTGGCAAATATCTCCTAAACCGTGTAGGTTTAGGAGATATTTCTTGGACCTACAGGTAAGCCGTAATCTAGGCTTACCTGTAGGTCAAAGTGGTTTGTAAGGGTTTACAACCACTTTAAATCCACAAAAGCTTTTTTTGTTTACAGCTACTATTCCTTTATATTGGCTTTTAAAATTTACAAATGCACCAATTTAGAATTTGGATGAAAGGTTTAGCACTGGAAAACACTTTTTGAAAGATAAAAAGTACATTTTATATACAACTATATGGATCAGACCAAAATGATGGACAAATGAGGAGGAAAGAGGGACAGAGGCTCCAAATCAGGGACAGTCCCTCGAAATCAGGGACCGTTGGGAGCTATCACAAAACAATGAAGACTGGATATTACCTCAGAAAACAAAGATACACTTTGTTAGCCAGCCAGACACTTTAGTAGCCAGCAAAGGGATTATCCTATCAAATTCATCATAGCATTAGTAACATACTGATTATAAACAGGATTGTTTGGGAGTTATGACAGGTAATACCTGTGTGCCTGATAGGAACATATTTTGTAACACACTTGACTGTGGTAGGAAAAATATAGGTCCTTAAAGTGGTGTTTCCACCAATAAAAATGCTTAAAATTCATAAAAAAATAAATAAAATAATTGGAAAAATAAATTTTTTACTCACCTCTAAATGCCTGTTGCTAGGGGGTCCCTCGTAGTCTGCCTCCTTCAGTGCCCAAAGCACTGACATCACTTCCCCTCGGCACAGTCAGTCATCTGGGACACGTGACAGGTCCCAGATGACTGCGCGGCGTATCACGGCGTGCAGCGCCGCTCGCGCATGCGCAGTGGGTGCCCTGCTGTGGCTTCACAGCCGGGTGCGTGCCCACAGTAAGAATGGCGAAGCGGGGAACGAGGGGGGGCATCTCTGGACCCTGGGACAGGTAAGTGTCCGATTATTAAAAGTCAGCAGCTGCAATATTTGTAGCTGCTGACTTTAAAAAAAATTTTTTTTTTAGGGGGCACCCCACTTTAAAGAAAACAAAAGTGTTTTTCAATAGAAGAGAATTACTATTTACATATACAGTTTGTGAGATGTAATGCCGTATTTAGCTTGTGGGTTATCCTCTGCTTTAAAAACATTTTAAACCTTCCCATCTGCACCTACTGTTTTTTCACCTATGTTAATCATGTAGCTTCATCTGTCAATTGTTGCCCTGTAGACATAGGGGGTTATTTACTAAAGGAAAATCCACTTTGCACTGCAAGTGCACTTGAAAAGTCGCTGTAGATCCGAGGGGGATATGCAAGGAAAATAAAAAACAGCATTTTAGCTTGCACGTGATTGGATGATAAAATCAGCAGAGCTTCCACTCATTTCAGATCTACCCCTTAGATTTAGAGTGACTGAACTTCCAAGTGCACTTTCAAGTGCACTTGCAGTGCAAAGTGGATTTGCCTTTCATAAATAACCCCCATAGTCTATGTAGCAGTGTTTTTTAACCTTCTTTCAGTCAAGGAACCCTTTAGAACCGTGAGCAATCCTGGGGCACACCAATCTGAGGGCTCATTCATACCAGGAAGTGCATCCAAGCGTGCATGCTTTTTTTCATGTTCCGCATGTTGCATTTTGTAATGGGCGCAAACATGCGCGTATTTACAAAAAGCATGGGGGTATCATTAAGAAATAATGGCACCCACACATGACTGCAAAAGGCGGTACGGGAAAACATACGATTTTGCATATGTTATCGCACTGCACCTGATGTGAACAAGCCCTAAAATGTAGTCTGTGAGGCAGAGTTCAGTGATCCTAGATTGTAACTCCTCTCCCCCCAAATTCCCCCTCCTAGCATGAATACCCCCCCCCCACAATTCCCCCTCCAAGCAAAAACACCCTCAAAATTCCTTCTAGCACAAACCCCTCAAATCCCCCCTCCCAGCACAAGCCCACCCAAATTCCTTCTCCTAGCACAAACCCCACCAATTCCCCCTCCTAACACAAACTCCCTGCTCCCAAAGCCCCACTCCTAGCACAAATCCTCCTTCCAAACCATTCCCAAGCACAAATCCCCCCTCCTAGAACAAACCCCCCTGCTTCCAAATCCCCCTCCTAGCACAAAACCCCTGCTTCCAAATCCCCCTGCTAGCACACACCCCCTGCTTCCAAATCCCCCTCCTAGCACAAAACCCCTGCTTCCAAATCCCCCTCCTAGCACAAACCCCCTGCTTCCAAATCCCCCTCCTAGCACAAACCCCCTGCTTCCAAATCCCCCTCCTAGCACAAACCCCCTGCTTCCAAATCCCCCTCCTAGCACAAACCCCCTGCTTCCAAATCCCCCTCCTAGCACAAACCCCCTGCTTCCAAATCCCCCTCCTAGCACAAACTCCCTGCTCCCAAAGCCCCACTCCTAGCACAAATCCTCCTTCCAAACCATTCCCAAGCACAAATCCCCCCTCCTAGAACAAACCCCCCTGCTTCCAATTCCCCGCTCCTAGCACAAAACTACTCGAACCCCCTTCCCCCCAGCACAAATCCCCCTCCTAGCACAAACCCCCTGCTTCCAAATCCCTGCTCCTAGCACAAAACCACTCAAACCCCCTTCCCGCAGCACAAATCCCCCTCCTAGCACAAACCCCCTGCTTCCAAATCCCCGCTCCTAGCACAAAACCACCCCCACCCCCTTCCCCCAGCACAAATCCTCCCTCCCGTTGCCTGTACAGGTGCAGTGTATAGAGGAGAGAGGGGTCAGTAATCAAACCCTGCACACTTGAGTGTGACCATGTGTAAACTCCTGTGCACAGGGAGGAGAGAGAAAGAGAGCACACTTCCTCAGGGCTCTCTCCTTCTCCCTGCTGCTATGTGTACTTCTGCCAGCAAATCAGAAAGCTGAGTGTGCTGTCTGACATGTCCTTAGCAACCGGCGATAATGTCATAGTACACATATCAGCAGGGAGAAGGAGAAAGCCGTGAGGAGGTGTGGGTGTGTTCTCTTTCCTCTCTGTGCATTGAAGTTTACACAGGCTCACACTGGGATGTTGACGTGGTATCCCTGAGGACTCTTTGCAGCACCCTATTTGAAAAACACTGGTCTATAGTACAGTAGATCTTCAAGTTCCTTTGTCAGAAGATTCTATTTGTGTGGAAACAGGAGACTTTCAGGATGGCACTGCAAAGGTTAACGCATGATCTGTCTGCAGTCTAAGAACTAACATTTTCTGTGAAGAAACCACATATCCCACAATTCCTGGGTCTCTCAGTCTTGTGCTGGTGCAGTTGAGAGCTAATTAGATCTGACAAACATAAGCAGGCAGAACATTCACAGACACACAAAGAGCTCACCATACAGCCAGAATATGTGTTTTTATTACGTTAGCACGTCTAATTCACATTTGTGATGCGACACACAGTGGGTGGTATCACATGTATTGGATGCTGTGACCTGGAACAGGAAATTGTCTTTTCTTTGGTGAATAGGGACAAGCTAGCCGTTGCAAACTATGGACACAGAGGCATTGATCGGCCGTGACACTACAAACTTCTACCACAATATGTGAGCCCATCATTACAAGGTAAGGCAAAAAATAACACAGGAAATACAACTACACCAATACCTAGTTAAAACAACATGAACATTTAAGCCTCATGCACACTGGGTGTTTTTACAGTGGCTGTTTTTGGCTTCAGGTGTTTTTTTCTACAGTCAATAAACTCTCCAGCATGTTATACTACAGTGGGTATAAAAAGTCTACACACCCCTGTTAAAATGTAAGTTTTCTTTGATATAAAAAAATGAGACAAAGATAAATAATTTCAGAAATTTTCCCACCTTTAATGTGACCTATAAACTGTACAACTCAATTGAAAAACAAACTGAAATCTTTTAGTTGGGGGGGGGGGGGGGGGGGGGGTAAAATAAGAAAAAAAATAGTGTGGTTGCCTCTTATAACTGGGGATGTAGTTGTGTTCAGAATTAAGCAATCACATTCAAACTCGTGTTAAATAGGAGTCAGTACATATCTGCCATCATTTAAAGTGCATCTGATTAGCCCTGAATAAAGTTCAGCTGTTCTACTAGGTCTTTCCTGACATTTTCTTAGCCGCATCCTACAGCAAAAGCCATGGTCTGAAGAGCTTCCAAAGCATCTGAGGGATCTCATTGTTAAAAGATATCAGTCAGGAGAAGGATACAAAAGAATTTCCAAGGCATTCGATATAGCATGGAATGCAGTGAACACAGTCATCATCAAGTGGAGAATGGCACAACATTGACATTACCAAGAACTGGACGTTCCTCCAAAATTGATAAAAAGACAAGAAGAAAACAAGTCAGGGAGGCTGCAAAGAGGCCTAAAGCAACATTAAAGGAGCTGCAGGAATATCTGGCAAGTACTGTCTGCGTGATGCATGTGACAAAAACCTCCCACATATGTCTGGGCTATGGGGTAGAATGGCAAGACGGAAGGAAGCCTTTTCTTACCAAGAAAAACATCCAAGCCCGGCTAAATTTTGCAAAAACACATCTGAAGACTTCCAAAAGCATGTGGGAAAATGTTTTATGGTCTGATGAAACGAAGGTTGAACTTTTTGGCCATAATTCTAAAAAGATATGTTTGACGCAAAAACAACACTGCACATCACCAAAAGAACATGACTGCTGAGGTGCAATGAGTCCAGGTACTATGAATTGTAAATTATCTGTATAACCGTCTTTTAACCCTTGCCCCTTCATCCCAATAAATAACACGCTGACAACTGCCAAGTTGGAAAGGGCAAGGCCACAGCTTTATTTCTTTAAATCCAACACATAACCTATGAATACTTCAAACAAATGAATACTTCAAACAGTGCCTGTCACAGTTATACTGGGAGCACCTAATCCAAAGGAGGGGGAAGGAGATAAGAAGGGGGAGGCCTGTCCTTACCATAAGTGCTGGACAGGCCGTCTGCTTCCCATTTCCATCAACAGCAGCCATTTTATGCTGGCAAGGTCAAGAAACCGCAGCAAGCTGTGACGTACCAATTAAAATTATAGGGCGGGAGAGTGGGCAGCTCTTCCAACGGATCTTCCAGAAGGATCCAGAATTTCTGGGCGCAGCACTTTTGTCGAGCTCAGGCCCAGCCCAACCCACACCCCCACCAATCTTTAATGACCCTTTGGTCACTTTGACCCGCCCTGGACATGCCCCCATCAGTCAGGGCTCTCTTTCCCTATGGGGGTCAAGAGGCCTTCACCATACCCACCATGAAGCATAGGGGTGGCAGCATCATGCTTTGGGGCTGTTTTTCTTCAGGTGGAACAGGGGCCTTAGTCAAGGTCAGTGGAATTATGAACAGTCCCAAATACCAGTCAATATTGGCACAAAATCTTCAGGCTTCTGCTAGAAAGCTGAACATAAAGAGGATGGGTGATCTGAAGAGGGCTGTGCAAAGGTGATGCCCTCGCAATTTGACAGATTTTGGAGTGTTTTTGCAAAGAAGAGTGGGCAAATATTGCCAAGTCAAGGTGTGCCATGCTAGACTTATACCCAAAAATAGTGCTGTAATAAAATCTAAAGGTGCTTCAAAACAAGTATTAGTTTAAGCGTGTGCTAAAAACTAAAAACGTTATCTATTGCAAAAACTAAGAGGCCACACCATCTTGTGGAGTAAATGGCCGCAACGGCCTTTTATTAAATGTAAACTCCAATTAACTCAGATATAAATACCAATAACGATAAAACACATATAAACACATAAACAATCAGTTACACCCTGTTTGTTGGTCAGTGACGGAGCTAAGTACTACAAACGTATATATATATAATTCTCGGTGTATATGTATATATATGAAACCACCAGGGGGCACTGCGGGATTTTACCGTAACCAACTGGCCTCCACCTGTACCGCCCGGAGACAAACACCTTTCCCGCAGTGCACAACGAGTAATCATCAAATAAATTTGATGTACTACACCGGAGGGGCCATCTAATGATGAGCCCCCCCACAGGAGGGGCCATCTAATGATGAGCCCCCCACACACCGGAGGGGCCATCTAATGATGAGCCCCCCACACACCGGAGGGGCCATCTAATGATGAGCCCCGCACACACCGGAGGGGCCATCTAATGATGAGCCCCCCACACACTTACCACCTCCATAACTGCTACCGTCACTGACCAAACAAACAAACACCGCCAACTCCTTGCTGTCATGACTCCAACGCTGTTCCTGCTCCTGAAATGACAACAAAAACATTAACACCTCCAAAACTCACCTTACATTAGGGAGGGTGGGTGGGAAAACTGCCTCCTCGTGTGCTGCCACCTTCCCGACTGAGGCCTTTAGTCCCGCCCCCTCCTTTTATACAGCCGCTCCCCCTGCTGCTTACAGGGCCAGCCCTGCCTGGCCACACCCCTTTATCCTCCCTGTGTGTCACTAGACACACTGTCATGTACGGCCCTACACTACCATTACCCTGCAGTCCATTCTCGTTCCGGCCCTCTCTTGACCAGTGTAGCCTAGATAATACCCACAGGCTGATACAACCATATACTCCCCCTTACTTAAAAACCTTAAAATAAGAGGCCACACCATCTTGTGGAGTAAATGGCCGCAACGGCCTTTTATTAACTGTAAACTCCAATTAACTCAGATATAAATACCAATAACGATAAACACATATAAACACATAAACAATCAGTTACACCCTGTTTGTTGGTCAGTGACGGAGCTAAGTACTATAAACGTATATATATATAATTCTCGGTGTATATATATATATATGAAACCACCAGGGGGCACTGCGGGATTTTACCGTAACCAACTGGCCTCCACCTGTACCGCCCGGAGACAAACACCTTTCCCGCAGTGCACAACGAGTAATCATCAAATAAATTTGATGTACTACACCGGAGGGGCCATCTAATGATGAGCCCCCCACAGGAGGGGCCATCTAATGATGAGCCCCCCACACACCGGAGGGGCCATCTAATGATGAGCCCCCCACACCCCGGAGGGGCCATCTAATGATGAGCCCCCCACACACCGGAGGGGCCATCTAATGATGAGCCCCCCACACACTTACCACCTCCATAACTGCTACCGTCACTGACCAAACAAACAAACACCGCCATAGCCTGAAAGGTTGACACCTCATCCTTGAAGGCACCTCCACACCCGCAGGGCCGACTGAATCCCCTCCTGCAAACCCAAAGACCAAAGGACAATGCTCACATCTGTTAAGTTGACCTTTTCTCCCGTACAAAGCCCACGTTCGTCTTCCAGTTCCCTGTGACGAAACCACCACCCCCCTTGCCAAGACTGACCATACCAGCAACGTGTCTGGGAATGTCACCCACAGGTCGGTCATATCAGCTTTTATGTCTGCCATCAGGACCCTGACTGTCCGCACTACCAGGTCACCACCACCACCTTAGTTGCCCATTACCTCAAGTGGCCTATCCACCCTGCAAATTGCTCACCCTCTGGGACCACCCTGCCCCACCTCATTCCTGGTCTACCCAAACACTGTATGGTCATTCCTTCCCAGAAATACCCAACTGCCTCCCACCTGATCCCGCGTCCCCCTTCCGTGCCTCCCAACACACACCTGAGTGTCAGAACTTCCAGATGAGGCGTAGTAGCCATCCCTCTGAATAGACAAACATAGTGTAATTGACATGCACCAACTCTAACTCCCCTTAACAGGTACCAGGTACTAAAACAGGCAGATATCCGTAACAACAAATGCACTCCTCCTCCTATATACATATATATATATATATATATATATCCAAATGTATTATATCTTTTTTTTTTTTTTTTTTTTTTATTTATTTATTCTTTTATATAGACCAACTGAAGCCCCCTCTAGGCCCGGAATCGCTTAGATTCCCGTTTGTCCATCCGTCGCACATCCACCTCATCCGACCCGAACCTGGCGGCCTCCGTAAGCCGCCCCCATCCGGAAGGATTGTGAGGCGTAGGCGGAACTCCCCATCCCCAACTTCCCCAAACATTTCCGAAGAACCGTGTCCCTTTTAGCCATCATCACAAAACACCAACAACCTGCCGTCGTATACTACAACCACTTCTACCCAACAGCATCCTGCCCCCGCTTTTCCCAGGCTACACAACTACTCAAAGCGAAGTGCCCCAAACTGCCAGTGGGAAAAACCATTGCCAACGACCATCTCTCAAACCGGTCGGTACAACCGAACCCAACTGTCCCACTAAAACTACTCAATTCTCCACGTAATTGTCCGCCTCCTGTCCATCGTCCTATAATCCTTACGGTATCCTTTAATGGCCTGTTTTACCCCAAAACACCTTTTTACCAAAACCCCCCCCCCCCCCTTTTTTTTTTTTTTTTTTTTTTTTTTTTTTATTGAAACCACAAAGGCCAACCCCGCTAACTTTATTGCTATGGACGATGCCGACTGCTTGCCTTCCATGTTCCTGAATACAAATTACCACCAAGAGCCGAGCTGACGACTCTCCCAACCAACCTCCGCCCCCATAAACAACACCATTGTATTCTCTACCCCCGGAACCTGCACCGTATAGAGAAACCCGTTCAATTACAATCAGCTCCACCACGCCGTCGCATTAACCGAATGCCATGTTGTGAAAAACGCTGACACGCTAATTGCTGACCTGCACCACCCCGTGTTATCACAGTTACATCTTAATTTCAAAGTTGCGGCAGTGCTACCCACAATTACCACGCAAGTACCACTGGAAAAACAGTCCCAGTAGCACCAAATACCGAAAAAACCCTGCACCACCCACGGCTCACATTACCTCGTCCCTGGAAGTGCGCCCCGTATCCAATAGATCCTGCGGCGTCTGTAACCAACTCCACATTGAAGTTGCTCACCTGGCCTGACCTCCAAACCACCTATCGTGAAACTCAGCCTGAAATTGATACCATACCTGGGGTCATCCCTGTGTTCCTCTTCCAACCAGATGAAATGCGCGGGAGCCTTCCCCCCGCCGTGGCAGGCGACATCCACCGACAAAATTCTCCCCCATAGTAATGATCCCGCCCGCGAAGTTCAATTTCCCTAACCGTGATTGTAACGGCTGAAACGTGGACCACAGTATCGCACCCCCTTGGAACCAAACTGTCCCGCGCAGAGAAAATCATCCCACGAATGGATGACGGATTCGTGCCTGTCATCTCCCTAACCACCCCTTCTAAAATAAACTAGCTGCTTCAACCAGACGACAGGGATAGCATAACCCCTGGGCAACCACCGCCCAACCTAAGATTGCTCTTGCCACCAACCCCCCCCGCCCTAACACTGTATGGACGAACCGACAGTCGCCAAAATAGGCTCCACATCTGATTTAGCCATTAGTGCCCCTTGACCGTATCGCTCAACAGCGGCTTCAAAGGACGTGTAATATCCCGTCCCAGCCTCAGGATCAATGAAAACGTTGACCTACCCCTTTTGGGGAAAGTTAAATGGCGTAGCAAACTGAACTTATCCGAATCTTTTTGTGAAACCCCCACCCCTAGCAGGGACACCACTAAAGCAAACAATGGTACGACCCTTACAAGGCCCTGCCCTGCGACCCAGCGCACCTTGATGGCCAATTTTCCAGACACCACCTCCGGGTGCTGTCACGCCGACCGCAAGTTGTTGACCAAAAGGGGAAACAACTATTAGCGGGTAATTGAATTCCCACAAACCCCATCGGAAAACTGCATTAAACAGTACCGCCACCTGTACTGGACCAACACTGTCCGGGGTACATCCGGCCCCCTGACTCGTCCCTCTGGTTACCGGGCTCCCCGGTACGTTTTCCTCTTATGACTCACCCAGCGATTGTATGCGTTCCTCCACCTTGGGCCTTCGTGCTAACTTACCGGTCCCTCCAAACTTGTAGGATCCCACGTTGCACTGCCAGCACACTCCCCATTTTCTGCCGGCCGGTGATCCAGAGGAGTGGCCACCTCCAACCCCCCCTGAAAATGGCTGCGCTGGCGTCTTTGCAAACGCCATCCGCCTACATCAAAGACTAATGTCCTCGGGCTCCCACCGCGGGACGAACTGCCCTGCGTCAGCCCCTGTACCCGATTAGTTTTCCCACGGCGTCCATGTAAAAGACCCATACCTAACCTTGCTCGGGGTTCTTTTTTCCACTTACCTCTGCCACCATGGCGAACACTGGTACCCAATTCGCAACAGTCCCTGGAATCAAACGGAACCTCCTCTTCTCCTCGTCGTCTTAATTAGTATCATCTGGCTTTTCCTCTGTCCATGAATGAACTTCTCTGAGGGCCATAAGGAGAAATTCTCCCCCCATTCCCCTTTCCGCTTTTCTCCTTCCCTACTGTTTCATGTGGGCACCTCGTGGTCCCCCAACTCAGACATACCTCGCCATCCGCTGCACCCACCAACCGCCCGACGACGGCTCTAACAGACGGATCCGCGGACCCCTTTTTCCCGTGGTACTCACCTTCTCCCCCACTTCCTCCTGGAGGGCGATTGACCGTACCCGAGACGGACCACTAAATGCCCGCAGGCCCCTTAACAACACCACTCATAAACCCCCCGTACCCCCTGTGTTCCCGCTCCCGCCTACCACATTCCCAGCCCATGAATTGGACTGTCAATGTCCTGGTGGGGTTCTGAACCAGTGACCCACATTATTTCTAGACCAGAGTGCTAACCACTACACCACCCTGATTACTGGTCGGCCAGTAGCCGCCTTCGGCGGCGCTGGAGGCGCAGCCCTGCCCTCCCCACCACACACAACCCCCCAGTAAGCTTCGTAAAAAAGGCAACAGTAAACGCATTAATATGACTAGACTTACCGGCCTGTCTGGGAGTCCCCCCCCACAGCCGATGTACCGATCTCCACCGATGCGAGCTGGCGACTGGGCTCCTCCTCATCCTCCGACAGTTCACCTTCTGACCTGCTCACTTCCTCCTGCTGAGATAAAAACGGCAGACCCCCTGTGGAGGGACCCCTGGATGTCATGCGCCCCACTACGTCCCAGGCAGATGGGCCGGTCCCGGCACCACTCCTGCCCCGTGACCCGTCTGTTACCGCCAGGTGGTGTCTGCTCACCCGCTGCGGTGCTTGCCACGCTGCCGGTCAGTCTCGCTGCAGCCGTCGACCCGTTCCCCTGTCCGTCCTCCCCCTCGGCTCGTGCAGAGCTGCTGGGGGGGGGGGGGGGGTTGTAGCTGAAAAAATTCCTGGGTGTAGAAAACCCCCCCTTCTGCTGTACCTGTTTTTCTGTCGACTTTCCACCCCTCGTACCTTGCTGCTGTGGGGGGGGGGGCACCAGCCTGCTGCTCCATCCATCCGCCCATCCCTGCTAGGTGCATCCATCCGTGTTCGTCCCTCACCTGCTGTCCCCCCCGCTCGTTCAGAGCTGCAGGGGATTGATGTCCTGGGAGTCTCCCCTACTAGAGCCTGGGGATGCGGCGCCGTGTAGGCCCGTGGCCCTGCCTCCAGCATGGAGCCCACGGCGTGCGTTCCGCCTGGGCCCCCTGGAAGGCTCTGTCTGGGTTCTTTTTGTTGAGGAGGGGGACGAGTGTTCCCCCCTGTGGGCTCCCGGTTACCCTGAAAAAAGGGGGGGGGGGCTCGCCTGACCTTGAAGCCTCCTTGCACGCCGGCCTAGCGATCCGGCCGCGTGTGTCCCTCCACCCGACATCCGGTCCCACGCGATCCTCCTGCTGTCCCCTGGGCCCCCTGGAAGGCTCTGTCTGGGCTCTTTTCCTGAGGAGGGGGGGGGGGGAGTGTTCCCCCCTGTGGGCTCACGGTTACCCTGACAAGGGGCCTCGACTGACCTTAAAGCCTCACTGCACGCCGGCCTGGCGATCCGGCCGCATGTGTTCCTCCAACCGACATCCGGTCCCCACGATCTTCTTGCTGTCCCCCTGCGTCGGTTGCGGGCCCGCCCGGCCGCCGGCCCCTCCTGCGGTCCTGTAGTCCGTCCGCCCCTCTTGCGGTGGACGTACAGGGTAGCCAGAACTTCTCTCTGAACCCTTTTTGCAAGAATTCCTATTAAATAACCTGTGTTTACTTCATGTGTTTCTGCACATTTTATATACTTTTTATTATACACTGTGAGGGAAAAAAACAAAATGAGGAATTTCCATGGAACAGGTGCATTAAAGTGCATATACTCGCATGACATATTATTATCGCGCATTTTATATTTATTTATTATACACTCTGCATCATATGTGGAAGAGGGGAGAATTGGACTGTGACCTAGACAGCATGCTACTGTGGACCACCTTAGAATCCTCCTTCCAGTTACTGTGCCTCGGGCTAGCCAGCCCCGAGACTCAGAAATGGATGGATCCGCACCCCAGGCCATGAGGGCCCCTGAGGGCTGGTCAGGAGGACCAGGACCAAACAGACAGAAAGATCTTCTGGACCGGAACCCCATAGCACGTGATCTCAGCACCTTAGGTACCCTTTCCAGAATGCAAAGCAAGATGACAGACTCACTGGTTGGTTCAGAGAGAGATTGGCACCCAATGCATCCAGCCAGACTGCGTTCTCATGCTTGCCAGAGGTGACACCGACACCTATGGCCAAGCAGAACACAGTGCAATCCAGCCAGACTGGTACTGAAACCATAATTTAGAACAATTAATCCTAAATCCAACTGTGGTTTTAGGAACATTAAATTTGCAAAACATATAGCGAGTGCTCATCAGGAGCCCGGCGCTACAGTTGTGTAAGTGCAATGTTTGCATGACTCTTCTAAACATAGAACACAGAGCAGATGCTACTCCCAATTACCAAAAGGGGCACAAGTCCCTTTGTTAATTAGGAGAGACCTGTTCTGTCATCTGTGGCTGTCACTTGCACAGTACACAGGTCAAAAAGCAGAGAGCAGGAGCCATGATCCAATCTTTCTGCCCATCCCCTCCCCCCACTGGGCTCAGACAGGGAGGGAGAAGGAGGAGTGTGTTAACCCTGTGTAGGCTCTGCTTGTGTAGCATTATCACTGCACAGGCAGAGAAGCGATGTGAGTTCACTTAAAAAAAAAATGCAAATTTTTTTGCAGGTAAAAAAATTATTTTTTTTTCCTTTCCTTAGGAGCCTGTAAAGCATTGCACCAATGATCAGCAGATCGTGGGTGGAATGCCAGACTCCTGTAGACTGTCAGAACAGCTGTCTGCTCGTAGCTCCCATATAGGCAGACAGTTACTGAAGTCCAGAAAGATTACAAGTACAACAGCATTCACCAGCACCCTTGCAGTTCATTGAGCACTACTGCCACCTGCCGTTGGGCAGACGGTACTTGTAGTTCATTAATTCACAGAACTCTATGAATGCATGACATGGTCATGTGGGCGGAGCCCCACACAGCTGTGCTAGTTTTGAATTGTGACAGCGGGTGTCCCATGCCCACTGTCACAAAGGGGGATCAGGTTTGGGTGTAGGTAGGTGCTTTAGTAACATGTTACATGGTACACCCTGATTATGTATGTAAGATGTAACATGTTACTAAAGGTAAACTTATCCATTAACACAGAGAAAAGCTTTGTAGCTAGTAAAACCTGAAGTCCTTGTAGGCAGGTTGCCTGCTTTTTGTGTGTGTAATTAGCACTCAGCTGCCCAGGTCAGGGGGAAAAGGTTAATGTGTTGCTGCCTTTTCCCCATGTTGCTGGGATCCAGCCTCCCTGCCATGCTCTATAAAAGGGAAGAGGTCAGAATCCTAGGGGGCTCTGGGGAAATGCATGGAGAGCCTACACTAAAGACTTGCTGGGACCTATGGTCCCTTATGGAACACCAAGAAACCTGGAACATGGACTTATGTAGCACCACCAAACTTGGATTTTCCTCTAAGAGACGCTACAGTTTGGCTCAGTTAGGAAGAAGACATTAATGCATGTTATACATGTTCTGCCAAAAGTTCAGTAAAGTTGTTTCAACTGCTCAAGGTCTGGTCTGAAGTTACTCAAGGGGTGCATGTGAGGTCCCGGCATCCCTCTAAGGAACCAGGGTCTGAATTAGCACATTGGGTCAGTGAATATCACTGCAATCCAATGTTAGCCTGAGAATCTAAAAGGAAGAAGTTGACATAGGTAACCACATGAGGAAACAGCAACCAGTCGTTGGCATGGTACTTAGTTTGGTGATGGATCCTCCGGTATCGAGGGGATTCGGTGTTCCAACTCCCTCCCTAGCGGTCTGACTTTGCCAGTCCCTGGGAGTAGAAAAGCTTTACATCTATGGCAACTGTTTCTATGGTAAATAGGTACATAAGGCAAGGGTTAGGTGATACATGATGTCTAAGTTAAGTGCTTGGCGGGAACCCATTCTGTTACTGGGAGTGAAGTAACAGAAGTACGCTGACTAGTGGAATGGGCATAGGCTCTGCTTGCCCCTCCTAATGCAACACATACAAGTACATACATACAACATGTACAAGTGTGTAGGACAAGGGACAACATCTTCTGGAGAGACTCTGCTTACAACACTACACACAAGTGGCTCATCTCTAAGTTACAGGACTGCCTTAATGTTTGATTCTTCACGACCTGGTCGTGAGCATTGGTGAGCAAGACTTTGGGTGAGGTGTTATTACTGTGTTATCATGAGTGTCCCTGGATACCACCAGGCGTAGCCCAAATAATAGCAATTTCAAGTGACCCAGAACTTGGCAGCCAACGGGTTAATAGGGAAGCATAGAGGAAAGGTCCATGATCACCCATCTACCCAACAACCATCCACCCCCCTACATCCTGCCTAGGGCTATGGAAAAATCAGGAGCTGCAGAAGAAGACTTTTTTTTTGTTGTTAAAAGCAGGGGTGTAACATTTTTTATTCAAAGTGGGGAAAATTACAAATATTCAGTTGAAATCAAATGCCAGTATTAGTTCATTTCTTTGTGAAACAAAACAGATTATTTTTACATGATAAATAAATTGCCTTACAAATATGTGCATCGGTGAAACTAAATCTGTGCGTTAGATCCCACTAAGTTTACTGTCTGTGCAATCAATGTAACTGCAAAATTGTAAACTGCTCCAATGCTATAATTATCCAGAAGTGGATCCATCCACTAAGCTATCTGTCAATACATTAATATCAATTTAATACCACATGGCCTCTCTAGAGTATTATGATGCTTCTAATGCACATCTGGGAATGGTTCTCCCACAGAGTATCATGAACAAGTATTGAGATGGTCATCTAAGGTAATCCTTTAAATTTCTTACTCCCAGTCAGATCTAAACACTGGGATTTAAAAAGTAGAAAGTGATGCTAATTATTGTACATATGCAGGCATATTAGCAGGAGATGTCGGGCCACAGGGTATTTTAATTGTGTAAGGTACAGCTTGCTGATATTTGCTAAATTATTGCAAAACAACAGTCTTTAGATGGTTATACAGAGCTAATGATTTATATTTTACCAGAAAAACTGATCCATAATAGTGAACCAGATCAGGATTTAAAAACTTCTGCCCACCTGCCATAACCATGATTTTTTAACTTCATACATGATCAGACTTCTGCTTGACTGATTCAGTGTTTGCTGACAATACAAAGCTAAGCAGGGCGATAACTTCACATCAAGATGTGTAAACCTTACAGGAGGACCTCAGTAAAATAATAGGTTGGGCAACCACATAGCGAATGAGGTTTAGACCCCTGTCACACTGAGGCGCTTTGCAGGCGCTAAAAAATAGCACCTGCAAAGTACCTGTAAAGCGCCTGTCCTGTCACTCCAATATGAAAGCCCGGGGGCTTTCACACTGGAGCGGTGTGCTGGCAGGATGTCAAAAAAAGTCCGGCAAGCAGCATCTTTGCGGCGCATTCGGAGCGCTCCTAAAGGAGGCTCCTAAAGCGCCCCTGCTCATTGAAATCAATGGGCAGTGCTGCCGCCGCGGCGGCGCTTTGTGGGTGCTTTTAACCCTTTTTCGACCACTAGCGGGGGTTAAAATCACCCCTCTAGAACAATTCCCCATAAATTCATTTGTAGCCCATATCAATTGGCATGTAGTTGCCATCATCCCTTTTAATATGTGTAAATTGAACGGGTGGGATTTTTAAGGCAACGAAAAAGAAAAAAATATTTTTATAGAAAAGTACATTTATTTATACAAAACATTAAATATAAAACAGTTGTATATCATAAGGAGATACAATAAATTTTTCACAAATCTAAAAACAATAGTGTTGAAAATAAGAATGGTGCTAAATGCTTATGCATCCTGGGACCTCCAACAGACTGGCGGTACTGGACACAGCAAATCATCCAACGCGTTTCGATATTTATAATACAATAATCTTCTTCAGGGATGAATTATTCGTAACATTCTCTATAATAGATTTGAAAAAAGAGTCCATTACATATGTATCAAAAAAGTTCTACAGATATACAATTAGTTAAGGATGCAGATAACTTACTACATAAACACTAGTCTGTCCAAACACATGCACCCCGTAGTCCAGGGAGAGGGGTCTCCATCACATTAAAACAGGTCCACATATAGTCCTATTACTATCTCTGACAAGGAGACTGGATCAAAAAGAATCCAATAGGCGTTAAGAAGGAGTGTATAGACAGGGGCACTGCAAGAAAAATGGGAAGGCCAATAAAACTATTTGTAAATAAAATTCTCTATAACAGAAGTTTCACAAATAGCAACAAAAACTTTTTTTTTTTTTCAATTAATACAATCCAATTCTAATCAATTATCAATACAATTCCTCATAACCTTCCTAGCACAAATAGCCTCCCATCTCCCTTCCTCCACAAACATCCCAAACACAAATGATTGATCTCCCACCCCCCCCCCCTTATTGTTTATTATTAAGGCCCCTTTCACACTGGGGCGTTTTTCATGCGGTACAGCGCTAAAAAATAGCGCCTGTTCACCGCCTGAAAAAATCCGGCCCCTTTAACTCCAGTGTGAAAGCCGGCGGGCTTTCACACTGGAGCGGTGCGCTAGCAGGACGGCAAAAAAAGTCCTGCTAGCAGCATCTTTGGAGCGGTATAGGAGCGGTGTGTTCACCGCTCCTATACCGCTCCTCCCCAATGATTTGAATGGGAAACCGCGGTAAGACCGCGGCAATACCGCCGCAAAGCGCCGCTATGGCGGCGCTCTGCGGGGGTGTTTAACCCTTTTTCGGGCGCTCATGGGGGGTAAAGCCGCACCGCGAGCGGCCGAATACCGCGGTTAAAACGATGGTAAAGCAGCGCTAAATATGGTGCTGCTTTACCATCACCGCGGCTCCCCGCCCCAGTGTGAAAGGGGCCTAAGGGGGAAACTGCTTCAGAGACTGGAGCAGGTGCGGGTTGTGCTGTGCTCTCCCCTCCTGTCCAAAATAGCTCCTCCATGCGGCAGATGACACAGGATCATTCTTCCAATAAAAAACTCACAGTTTTATTATCCGCCTCGTACCCACATGTCCTGCTGCCGAGAGATGAGTATCCCATGGGGGACATTGGTAGTGAGTAATCACACAATGGAAATCTGGGAGGCATAGCCCACACCAGCACCCCTCTAGATGCGTCCATAAGGCAGAGTAGTAACTGACTAGGGAGAAATGAAAGAAGAGACACAGTGTAAGCTGATCAAGCCCTGAAGAAGCAAGAGAGAATGGAGAGAAGTAGATGACTAAATGATCATGGTTGGGGAAAACAGGCAGAAGAGCATACATTAAACAATGACAGGGGGAAGTTAAACATACTAAAGATGGTGAGGAATGGGGAACTCAGACTTCCAAAGATGCTGGCACATATATGGTATGCAGGGACAAAGCAATAGCCATAGTGCTCACAGTTGAGGGGACGTATGAACATAGTTGCCAACATTATCAAAAATCTATAGGGACACTTTTTTGTCTGTAGGTGGAGTCTTATTATAATTAGGGGACAAGGCATTCATTTGTAGGTGTGACGTAGCAGGGGGGGGGGGGAAATGTGGCATGGTTTAAAATAAATATTGGGCGTGGCTTAAAGGGGTGTGGTTAGAGTCTGAGAAGAAAGAGGGATGGAGGGAGAAGGAAGAGAGGGATGGAGGGAGGGAGAAAGAGAGAAAGGGAGAAAGAGAGAGGGAGAGAGAAATAAAGAGAGAAAGAAAGAAAGAAAAAGAAAGAGATAGGGTGGGAAGGAAAGAAAGAAGGAAAGAAAGAGGGATGGAGGAACAACAGGCTCAAATCCTACACCACAATAGCAATATGTTTATTACAGAAAGTTTAACAATCAGCAGATAAAGATACTCCAAACACCTGGTGTTAGCACTACAATCATCACTGCACCTTGGTTGATATAGTGTCAGGATGATTGAAGTGCATTATTTCTATTATTACATTGTAATATAAAATGAAATGGTTCAACTCATCATAACACACAATCAGTGGGAGCCCTGAGCATGTCACTTGCCAAGTCGCCTGCCACCAGATGCAGTGTGTCACCTGCCACATCACTTTTCACAAGATGCAGCTTGCCACTTGCCACCAGATGCAGCTTGTCACCAGATGCAGCGCTCAATTGTTACGGCTGGTGTGGTAACTCAGCTAGCCACGCCCCCGCTTACTATGCTTTGCAAATCGCAGAGGCAGATCGGAGCATATGTCTTCTCTGGCCAATAGAAGGCAAAGAGGACAGACTGAGGTGGGGGAGGATACTCTGGATGTCGGCCGGCACCGCTGTTAACACTATCACTGTCAAAAAAAGTCCTGATGCCTGGGACAAAAGCAGATTATAGGGATTTTTACTGGGACACATTCAGACTGGGACTAGGGTCTAATTTCCGGGATTGTCCTGGGAAAATCTGGACTGTTGGCAAGTAACCCAACAGTTGGGTTGACAAAAGTGAAATAGGCTGTTCACTTTGCAAGTGAACTTTACTTTAGCTTAGTGAATAAAGATGAGTGAAACTCTGCTGATTTCCATCAGATCACATGCAAGCAAAAATACAGTTTATTTCTTTCTTGCACTTATTGAGTATTCTTAGCTAAGTGGATTTTCACCATGTTTACTAAGCTAACAGAAAATTCCCTTGCAAAGCGAACAGCCCATTTGCCTTTAGTTAATCAATCCCAGTGTGTAGCATTGATGCAGCAGATGGTATTGTGTAGGAAGATTGGGGTGGAAGAAACTCAGACACCATTTGGATGTAGTGGCCAGTTGTAGGAGACCTGTAAGAGAAGCAACTATGGACAGTGAGAGTAGAGCTGCCAGTTTGGTAAGCTGAGTGTAACATGGGCATCTATTTATTTCTTAAAGAGGAAATCTAAGCAGACACAAATCAGTGTGGCTCTGTAAACATTAACACATCATTATGGCTCAGTTCACACATATGCGGTGTGGCACATCACATGTGATTCGCACAGAAATCACACCACATTCCTGTGCAAATCACATCCGATGTCACATCCGATGTCTGTGCAGTGCGATTTGAGAAATTAATTTGTCTGGCTCAAATCGCACTGCATCCACACAAAAAACGTGCATGACCCTTTTTTTTCTAGAATCAAGTCGCACCTATGCAATCTGATTCTGTCAATCACAATGCGTTTTGCGAACTTCTTTTGTGGTGTTATTAACTTAACATTGACACCCGCTGCGATTCACATGAACGCCGTGCAATTTCAATTCGATGCGGGAAACGCACAGGATTTGCTGCGTTTCTTGCACCCCATATACGTAAACTGAGCCTAAATGTATTTTTAAATGCAAGCAGTGTAAGTACATGCATTTGACCTAGACCCAAGGTGGGGAACCACAGTAAGGGGGACACGTGATCGAAAGAGAAAAAGAGAGCTGGCTCGACTTTCCAAGTTCAAAGTTATTTGCACCGAGCTGGACTGTACTGCCTGAAGTGTTCTCTTGTTACTTCACAGTAAAAGCATAGAACAGCTATCCGTGTTGACATTCTGTATTCAAGATGTTGGGCTTCAGTACCATAGACACAACATGGCAGAGTTTCTCTTATCTACAGGTATGCACGTGTCCTATCCCAAGAAGAGGCGGGGCAAATCCCCTGGCTGGCTTGGCAGGAGCTGGCAGTGAATTATTGCCTACACTGTCACAGGCAGGTACAGGTCCAGGATGAACTGGGCTCAGAGGCAGGAGGATGAATGATGCTGGTAATTAGACTGAGGCTAACTAGTGGCAGAAAAAAGTCCCCCTAAAAATGATGCTGTAGTTTAGATGATTCAATTACCCAATTACTTTGTATATTATTATTATTATATTATTGAGGGACTCTAGTGCCTCACTCTGACCACTGTTGTTTGCATCACTCCCATACCATGGCTGTTGCGCTCACACTGTCACTGTTGAATTCCCTGTGTAATGTACAATACAGAAGACTGAGCAAGAGGCAGCTTGACAAATAGCTTTGTTTCGATAGTAGCCATGATACAGATATGAAACTCTGATGATAAACTAGCATGTTTTTAGTTTGCCATTATATGCCTAAAGCAGAATATACACGTTGTTTTTTTTTTTCCTTTAACCAGCAGGTTGAACCTCACATATTCCTGTATCAGCAGGGGAAGCAATGTTGATGTAGAGATTGAGTTATTGTCTTCTGACAGGGGGGACTCCCCCCTCTGCCAGAGAATAGAGCGGTGGCGACACGTCCATTAGGGGCGCACGGGCGCCGCCCCTCCCATCCATGCATCCATTCATCCGTGCATCGATTCTAAAGGAGTTTTTTTCTTTTCGAAGCACGTGATTAGAGCCAGAGGCTCTAATAGGCTTCAAAAAAGGGCAGGCTTGGGGCGCAGAGCACTGTGCTCTGAACCCACCCAGTTGTGTGACGATAGTGACCCTGATAGTGACACTGATTCTCCTCCCAACCAATCAGGAAGCGGGTCCTAAGACCATTTCCCGATTGGCTGAAAGGAGAAGCAATCCTAATGGCCTAGGAGGAGGAAGGAGAAAACGCACAGCCGTAGAAGACACATGGCCAGAGGAGATGCAAGGGAAGCCCGACCGACCAACCACCAGCCGCCACTGTGACTCCAGGGATGGCTCACCCGCAGAGGCCCAGCCACATCCAGCACTCCCCGGCTCGGACAGGGGAGGGAGGAGGAAGGGAGATCGAAGTCATCCCGGGCAGGACATCTGCCTCCTAAGGTAGGGAGGCCTTCTGCCTTCCCGTCCCTCCGTCCCCCGGAGGGGGGGGGTGTTTCTGGTGTTCCCCGCATTCATGTCCGTCTCCCGGGGGGGAAATGGCTTTGCCAAGTCCATCTCAAAGTATTGAGCATCAGCTGCCACTGGTATAGAGATCAGCATTGTAGCCAATGGCTGCACCAGGGCCGGACTGGGAATGAAAACCAGCCCTGGAAAAAATTTCATACCAGCCCCATAGCATTATTATACCAGCCAAACAGCATAACGTCATTATTTTATTGTTCATAAAAGGGAAAACCATACATTTTAAAGCACATTTGAAGAGTGCACTATATATAGATAAGACAGGAACATGGTACAGTGGCATGCGTTTGAGGGCACAGTGGCTGCGTTTGATGGGCACAGTGGTGGCAATTTATGGGCACAGTGGTGGCAATTTATGGGCACAGTGGCTACGTTCGATGGCACAGTGGCTGTGTTTGATGGGCACAGTGGTAGCAATTTATGGGTACAGTGACTGCGTTTGATGGCACAGTGGCTGCGTTTGATGGGCACAATGGCTGCGTTTGATGGGCACAATGGCTGCGTTTGGGCACAGTGGCAGCACTTAATGGGCACAGTGGTGGCAATTTATGGGCACAGTGGCATGCGTTTGAGGGCACAATGGCTGCGTTTGATAGCATAGTGACAGCATTTAATGGGCACAGTGGTGGCAATTTATGGGTACAGTGGCTGCATTTGATGTTACAGTGGCTGCGTTTGATGGCACAGTGGCAGCGTTTAATGGGCACAGTGGTGGCAATTTATGGGCACAGTGGCAATTTATGGGCACAGTGGCTTGTTTGATGGCACAGTGGCTGCGTTTGATGGGCACAGTGGTGGCAATTTATGGGTACAGTGGCTGCATTTGATGGCACAGTGGCTGCATTTGATGGGCACAGTGGCTGCGTTTGATGGGCACAGTGGCTGCGTTTGATGGGCACAGTGGCAGTGTTTAATGGCACAGTGGCAGTGTTTAATGGGCACAGTGGTGGCAATTTATGGGCACAGTGGAATGCGTTTGAGGGCACAGTGATGGCAATTTATGGGCACAGTGATGGCAATTTATGGGCACAGCGGCTACGTTCAATGGCACAGTGGCTGTGTTTGATGGGCACAGTGGTGGCAATTTATGGGTACAGTGGCTGCGTTTGATGGCACAGTGGCTGCGTTTGATGGGCAAAATGGCTGCGTTTGATGGGCACAGTGGCTGTGTTTGATGGCACAGTGGCAGCGTTTAATGGGCACAGTGGTGGCAATTTATGGGCACAGTGGCATGCTTTTTAGGGCACAGTGGGGGCAATTTATGGGCACAGTGGTGGCAATTTATGGGTACAGTGGCTGCGTTTGATGGCACAGTGGCTGTGTTTGACGGCACAGTGGCAGCGTTTAATGGGCACAGTGGTGGCAATTTATGGGCACAGTGGCATGCGTTTGAGGGCACAGTGGCTGCGTTTGATGGGCACAGTGGTGGCAATTTATGGGCACAGTGGTGGCAATTTATGGGCACAGTGGCTATGTTCGATGGCACAGTGGCTGTGTTTGATGGGCACAGTGGTAGCAATTTATGGGTACAGTGACTGCGTTTGATGGCACAGTGGCTGTGTTTGATGGGCACAATGGCTGCGTTTAATGGGCACAGTGGTGGCAATTTATGGGCACAGTGGCATGCGTTTGAGGGCACAGTGGCTGCGTTTGAGGGCACAGTGGCATGCGTTTGAGGGCACAGTGGCATGCGTTTGAGGGCACAGTGGCATGCGTTTGAGGGCACAGTGGCTGCGTTTGATGGGCACAGTGGTGGCAATTTATGGGCACAGTGGCTATGTTCGATGGCACATTGGCTGTGTTTGATGGGCACAGTGGTAGCAATTTATGGGTACAGTGACTGCGTTTGATGGCACAGTGGCTGCGTTTGATGGGCACAATGGCTGCGTTTGATGGGCACAATGGCTGCGTTTGGGCACAGTGGCAGCGTTTAATGGGCACAGTGGCAGCGTTTAATGGGCACAGTGGCGGCAATTTATGGGCACAGTGGTATGCGTTTGAGGGCACAGTGGCTGCGTTTGAGGGCACAGTGGCATGCGTTTGAGGGCACAGTGGCATGCGTTTGAGGGCACAGTGGCTGCGTTTGATGGGCACAGTGGTGGCAATTTATGGGCACAGTGGCTACGTTTGATGGCACAGTGGCTGTGTTTGATGGGCACAGTGGTAGCAATTTATGGGTACAGTGACTGCGTTTGATGGCACAGTGGCTGCGTTTGATGGGCACAGTGGCAGCGTTTGGGCACAGTGGCAGCGTTTAATGGGCACAGTGGCAGCGTTTAATGGGCACAGTGGCAGCGTTTAATGGGCACAGTGGCATGCATTTGAGGGCACAGTGGCTGCGTTTGAGGGCACAGTGGCAGCGTTTGAGGGCACAGTGGCATGCGTTTGAGGGCACAGTGGCATGCGTTTGAGGGCACAGTGGCTGCGTTTGAGGGCACAGTGGCATGCGTTTGAGGGCACAGTGGCATGCGTTTGAGGGCACAGTGGCTGCGTTTGAGGGCACAGTGGCTGCGTTTGAGGGCACAGTGGCATGCGTTTGATGCGTACAATGATGCAATTGATGTTTTATTTATTTTCATGTTGTGCCCCCCCCCCCAAGAAATTGCAACGCTCAATGTACTATTTTATTAGAGAGAGAGAGAGAGAGAGAGAGGGAGAGAGAGGGGAGGGGGAGAGAGGGGAGGGAGAGAGAGAGGGGGAGGGGGAGAGAGAGAGAGAGAGAGAGGGAGGGAGAGAGAGAGAGAGAGAGAGAGAGAGAGGGAGAGAGAGAGAGAGAGAGGAGAGAGAGGAGAGAGAGAGAGAGAGAGAGAGGGGGGGGGGAGGGGAGAGAGAGAGAGAGAGAGAGAGAGAGAGAGAGGGAGAGAGAGGGAGAGAGAGAGAGGAGAGGAGAGAGAGAGGGGGAGAGAGGGAGAGAGAGAGGGAGAGAGAGAGAGAGAGAGAGAGGGAGAGAGAGAGAGGAGGGGAGAGAGGAGGGAGAGAGAGAGAGAGAGAGAGAGAGAGAGAGAGAGAGAGAGAGAGAGAGAGAGAGAGAGAGAGAGAGAGGGAGAGAGGGTGAGGGCAGGCACCTTCTGATCCATGATGAGCGGGCGTCCACTTCTCCTATTCTCGGGCCGAATGGAAGGAGAAATCAGCGGTGCTGCGCTGCCGTGCGTGGCGCCGCACGGGCCGAATGCATGTAGAAATCATGCTCCCGCTCCTCCCCTCACTCAGGCAGTAATATCTGTGTGCGGCGCGGATCAGAAGAAAGAGGAGATTCAGGCACGCGCGCCGCACACACAGGCTGCATTGCTAAGAGCGGCGGCCGCCTCTGCTGGTTTTTTTTTGCTGCGCTGACACTGCCAGCCAATCCCCGACTCTAAAGCGGCCCCAGAGCACTGAGAGCAGACGGCCTACCGGGAAATTTCCCGGTATCCCGGTAGGCCAGTCCGGCACTGAGCTAAAGTTAGAAGCTGTGTTAACCACTTGCTTACTGGGCACTTAAACACCCTTCCTGCCCAGACCAATTTTCAGCTTTCGGTGCTCTCACACTTTGAATGACAATTACTCAGTCATGCAACACTGTACCCAAATGAATTTTTTGTCCTTTTTTTCCCACAAATAGAGCTTTCTTTTGGTGGTATTTGATCACCTCTGGGTTTTTTATTTTTTGCGCTATAAATAAAAAAATAGAAAAAAACAAAAAAAACATTTTTCTTTGTTTCTGTGATAAAATTTAGCAAATTATTAATTTTTCTTCATAAATTTTGGCCACAATTTATACTGCCACATATCTTTGGTAAAAAATAACCCAAATTAGTGGATATTATTTGGTCTTTGTGAAAGTTACAGACTCTACAAACTGTGGTGCAAATCATACAAAATTGATCACACCTGATGTACTGGTGGCCCATATCATTTCTAGTGACCCGAACAAGCCAGGAAAGTACAAATACCCCCCAAATGACCCCTTTTTTGAAAGTAGACATTCCAAGGTATTTAGTAAGAGGCATGGTGAGCTTTTTGATGTTGTCATTTTTTTCCCACAATTCTTTGCAAAATGAATTATTTTTTTATTTTTTATTTTTTTCCACAAAATTGTCATTGTAATAGGTTATTTCTCTCACATGGAATGTGTATACCACAAATGACACCCCAAAATAAATTTCGCTACTCCCCCTGAGTATTATGATACCACATATGTGGGACTTTTACACAGCCTGGCCACTTAGAGAGGCCCAAAATGCAGGGAGCGCCATCACGTGTTCTAGGAGCATAAATTACACATCTAACTTGTTGAATACCCATTACACTTTTGAAGGCCCTGGAGCACCAGGACAATGACACGTGACACTGACGTGGCACTGATGACAGGTGGCACTGATACGTGGCACTGATGACACGTGACACTGATGTGGCACTGGTGACAGATGGCACTAGTATGGAGCACTGATGACACGTGACACTGATGACAGACGGCACTAATACGGGGCACTGATGACACGTGACACTGACAGATGGCACTAATATGTGGCACTGGTGACAGATGGCACTAATACGTGGCACTGATGAGAGATGGCACTAATATGTGGCACTGATGACACGTGAGAGGTGGCACTGATGACACGTGACACTGATGACAGATGGCACTGATACGTGGCATTGATGACACGTGACATGATGACAGATGGCACTGATACGTGGCATTGATGACACGTGACACTGACAGGTGGCACTGATGACAGATGGCACTGATACGTGGCACTGATGACAGATGGCACTATGTGGCACTGATGACACGTGACACTGATATGGCACTGATGACAGATGGCACTAACGTGGCACTGATGACAGATGGCACTAACGTGGCACTGATGACAGATGGCACTTATACGTGGCACTGGGGACAGATGGCACTGGGGACACAGATGGGGACAGATGCATGGGGACACAGATGGATGGGGACACAGATGGGGACAGATGGATGGGGACACGGATGGGGACAGATGGATGGGGACACGGATGGGGTCACACGGATGGGGACACACGGATGGGGTCACACGGATGGGGACACACGGATGGGGGGTCACACGGATGGGGGTCACACGGATGGGGGTCACATGGATGGGGACACATGGATGGGGACACATGGATGGGGACACATGGATGGGGTCACATGGATGGGGACATGCATGGGGTCACATGGATGGGGACACATGGATGGGGACACATGGATGGGGACACATGGATGGGGACACATGGATGGGGACACATGGATGGGGACATGGATGGGGTCACATGGATGGGGACACATGGATGGGGACATGGATGGGGTCACATGGATGGGGACACATGGATGGGGACACATGGATGGGGACATGGATGGGGTCACATGGATGGGGACACATGGATGGGGACACATGGATGGGGTCACATGGATGGGGACACATGGATGGGGACATGGATGGGGACATGGATGGGGTCACATGGATGGGGACACATGGATGGGGACATGGATGGGGACAGATGGGGAGACAGATCGCACATTTAGTTTTTTTTTTTTTTTTTTTTACTTACGGCTGCTGCAGCCGTTGATCTCTCTCTCCCCACACGCTGTCTGTGTGAGGAGAGAGAGCGGCGCTGACAGATGATCTCATATGTTTCCATATGAGATCATCTGTCATTGGACACGCCGATCTCGCTGTAAACGGCCGCTGTGATTGGCCGTTTACAGCGATCTGTGACCGGCCGTGTCCGACGGACACGGCCAGCACAGAACTTCCCCGATGCGCGCTCTCAGGAGCGCGCATTAGGGAAGTAAACAGGAGGACGTCCAGGGACGTCCTCCCAGCAGAGAGCGTCCGCGCTGCAGCCGTCTCTTCGGCTATAGCGCGGGCGCGAACTGCCCTACTGTCCACATCCACTGTTCTACTGTCCACGTACACTTCTCTACTGACCATGTCCACTGCCCTACTGACCATGACTACTGCCTTACTGACCACATTCACTGCCCTACCCACCGTGTCCACTGCTCTACTGACCATGACCACTGCTCTACTGACCATGACCAGTGCTCTACTGACCATGTCCACTGCTCTACTGACAATATCCACTACCCTACTGACCACGTTAACTGCCATACTGACCATGTTCATTGCCCTACTGACCACTTCCACTGCCCTACTGACTGACACCATTCACAGTCCACACTTACTTTGTGCCAGATTCTGGGTGAATTCAATTCACACCAGTGAGTCTGTCCAATACATTTGAGGCTCTAGTGCTTAAATTCCATTTGAGTAATGAATATGCATGCTCTCTTCTAAAAGCATGGCTACCAGGACCTTTGGCAGGCCAGTTATCTGCACAGGTTATTGATAACTTAGCAGATGCAGAGGTGCGAGGAAAGAGTTGCAGCGTATTGTGGATAGTCTTGATAGTGATTCACAATGGATGAAATTTAGGAGAGGAGATGACTCAATATTATTCTGCAGTGAGTATCTTGCATTGTATATGAAAGTGTTCAACTGTAATGACTTATTGGAGGATGATGCAAGTTTGATATACTCAATGGCCAATAAGTGTTATGTAAGCTATCCCACTAGAATGGCTCTGAGGAATGCTAGGTCCTATTAAAATGTTATCAATATCCTGCAAGACTTCTGTCAAGAGTCCAGTGATAGGGAGTACGGATGAAAGGCAGATGTATCCATGATAAGCAGAGGTACAGGAAGGCAGAGAGAGTTCAGACGTTATAAATGGAATAGACATGCACAGAGATTTTGTAACGCTCATAACATTGCTAGCATGGAGAAAGAAAACCCATAAATACAGGTCTGAATCTGAAATGAAAACCCCCACCCAGGACAGGGACAGCATAGTGCACGGGCCTGATATGAAAGATAGCAACCAGGACAGATCACACAGTTCTGAAGAAGAGATAATAAATAACAGCCCACTCCCTAAACATAGCCAGCAAGAAGACTGGATGAACATTCCAATATTTGCCCCCTAGGCTAATCTTCTGGCTTGTATGTAGTTGGACGCAAATAAAAATTGGTGTATAGAAAAGCTAAGGGCGGTACCTCATCCTATAACATTAGAGAGAAAAAAGAGAGAACCGATTGTGGACTATATCGGTACCTGAACACAATGTGCGAACCAAATAATTATATAAAATAGTTTATTACAAAATACTTATAATACGATCACATAAATCACATCTGAATAAATATTGAAGAGAATCTAGTATAAGTGTCATATGATATGTCAAAAGTGCTAGTTGACGCGTTTCGCCCGAAGGCTTCTTTAGAACGAAATGGACATAATCATAGCATTAAAAAGGATCACGAAAATCTGGAAGACACAAGGCATGGAGGTCAGGTCCATATAGAGCACAGCAGTTTTAATCAATACTATTAAGATCATAATGGGTAATTTTCTAAACAGCCTACCTTCAAATCACATGAACATATAAATATGGGGGATTTTTGAATGCAAAAAATAATAATAAATATGAATTTGTGTGTAAGGAGGTGGCGTTAAACTCCTAGATGGAAGTATTGAAAAGTGATATCCATGTAACCAGGGGACCCAGGTCAGTATTTGTGGTGGATCTGTAGGCAAAAATAAAGGAGTGGTTATATAATCTCCTTAAATCTACCATAATTCAGAAAAAAAAAGGGGGGGGAGGGGGACAGAGCCAAGTATTTTATCGAGATGAATAGCACAAAACTACTCACATGCATAATTGCTGGGTACACATCAGGTTAAACATAACCTAGGTAGATAGATTGAGACCAAGTAATGCAATAGGGAATATGCACATTGCCAGTCCTATAAAAGATATTGGTATAACTTATTAGTCCACCTTAAATAATTAAGGCTATCAATTAAATCTATCAACTTTAATGAATTGACAGTAGGGATGAGCCGAACACCCCCCGTTCGGCTCGCACCAGAACCCGCGAACGGACCTAAAGTCCGTGCGAGCTTTAGAACCCTATTAGTTATAATGGATGCAAACGTTCGAAATCAAAAG
This sequence comes from Lithobates sylvaticus, assembly GCA_028564925.1. Taxonomy (NCBI): domain Eukaryota; kingdom Metazoa; phylum Chordata; class Amphibia; order Anura; family Ranidae; genus Lithobates; species Lithobates sylvaticus. Next base: position 155,443,713 of record CM053034.1, read on the forward strand.
TGCTCATTTTAAAGGCTAATATGCATGTTATTGTCATAAAAAGTGTTTGGGGACCTGGGTCCTGCCCCAGGGGACATGTATCAATGCAAATTTTTTTTTTTAAAACTGAAGTTTTTTCAGGAGCAGTGATTTTAATAATGCTTAAATTGAAACAATGAAAGTGTAATATTCCTTTAAATTTTGTACCTGGGGGGTGTCTATAGTATATAAAAAAATACATAAAAAACAAACGACTGCGCTGCAAACAATGAATAAAAGTATATAAGTGATGAGGGTGGTGACAGAACCGCATCAATATACCAAGTGTATAATAAACTTTGAAAATATAACGGAATAGGTGTGCTCAAAAATTGATAAAAATTTATTGATAAAAATAAACATACACCTAAATATCATTTGAGGGAAAGGATTAAATCGATTTGCAATAGTCCATAGTGAAAAATAATAATAAATAACCAATGAGTCCTTAGATGTGTGTCATTTCCAAGTCAGCTGTATGGATTAGCATTAGTGTACAGACAGGGACTCCAAAACTCCACGGTGACACCAATAATTAACACCAAATGGAAATAGTGGTCTGGCAAGAGAAAGGAAAAGGCACCTCCACCATCAAAATTACTGGCTCTTACCAGAATGTGAGACCTCCTGTTACAGAGATCCCACAAGCTTGCGGCTTATTCCCAGCCACGGGCTCCGATAAGCAGTAGCTGGTTACTCAGGATGCAGGACACAATAAGGCTGCTTTCACACTGGGGCGGTGCGGGGCGGCGACGGTAAAGCAGCGCTATATTTAGCGCTGCTTTACCATCGTTTTACCCGTGGTATGCGGCCGCTAGCGGGGTGGTTTTAACCCCCGCTAGCGGCCAAAAAAGGGTTAAAAACCCTTTTTACCGTCCTGCTAGCGCACCGCTCCAGTGTGAAAGCCCTCAGAACACCAAGCACTACTAGGGGAACAGCTGTTGCATTAGGCTTGTGACAGGTTCACTTTAAAAATCTAAAAAAGCATGACATCATTGAAAACTATGTGAAAGGCATATTATAAATCTATGATGTCTGACACGTGTAGAACTGAGACAATGTTCATTTATTAAGATTTGACAGGACCTGCCTTGAAAAAGTGCGACATAATTTTCCAAGTGTTTCACACAAATAGGCACTTCACAGATGTGATCACAGTGTACGATTCTGTGAAGAGTCTTTTGATCAGATTGTTACGTATATAGTGGTCACCTGTTTATTTGGAGCCAATTCCCCCCTGGACCCCTGATGCAGTGGTGTTTTGTGATGCTGAGAGTATAAGAAGGTTACCAGGCTGATTGGTGTCCATCTTGGCTGATGAATAGTGGATGCAGTTTAACCATTCGATGATCTGTACCTGATATGCCTGTTTGATTTTTACCTCTGGTGAGTTTAAACCCCTAAGGGGGATTTCTCCGCACGTGGTGGAACAAGTCACACGGGATATTACTTGGTCTACAGAGGATGTCACCTTGATGCAATTTTGAACTGTTCACTCACCACTACTTTCTGCACCAAACGAACATTTATTTACTAAGATTATTTTTGCAGTTTTATTTTTGTAATTGTGAACACAGTATCTTTTCAAAAACATTTTGATTGAATATTGTGATACTGGAATTCTAGCGCTGTTTTTTAGTAGTCTATTTCTCATGTACAATAGTGCTTGGAATTTTTTACTATCCAATTTTTATATTTTCTATTTATTTAAACAGCTGCTGATATTTATTTATCTATTTATATATATATTCAGTTATTTATATATTTATTACTATTTATACGGGTGTGTCTAGCCATAATAACAGACTGTATTTCAAACATTAGGCGCCGAGTAGTGTACAATAGGCCGTTTTAGTCACACTCTTTTTATCCATATATATATATATATATATATATATATATATATAGAGAGAGAGAGAGAGAGATATATATATATATATATATATATATAGATATAGATATAGATATAGATATATGAGGGCTCCAATTGGAAGGGGGGGAACCTAAGATGTAAGAGGCACTCCGCTGGCTGGGGAAGTGACACCTGAGATGTAAGGAAGCACTCCGCTGGCTGGGGAAGTGACACCTGAGATGTAAGGAGGCACTCCGCTGGCTGGGGAAGTGACACCTGAGATGTAAGGAAGCACTCCGCTGGCTGGGGAAGTGACACCTGAGATGTAAGGAGGCACTCCGCTGGCTGGGGAAGTGACACCTGAGATGTAAGGAGGCACTCCGCTGGCTGGGGAAGTGACACCTGAGATGTAAGGAAGCACTCCGCTGGCTGGGGAAGTGACACCTGAGATGTAAGGAAGCACTCCGCTGGCAGGGGACAGTGACACCTGAGATGTAAGGAGGCACTCCGCTGGCTGGGGAAGTGACACCTGAGATGTAAGGAGGCACTCCGCTGGCTGGGGAAAGTGACACCTGAGATGTAAGGAAGCACTCCGCTGGCTGGGGAAGTGACACCTGAGATGTAAGGAAGCACTCCGCTGGCAGGGGATAGTGACACCTGAGATGTAAGGAGGCACTCCGCTGGCTGGGGAAGTGACACCTGAGATGTAAGGAGGCACTCCGCTGGCTGGGGAAGTGACACCTGAGATGTAAGGAGGCACTCCGCTGGCTGGGGACAGTGACACCTGAGATGTAAGGAAGCACTCCGCTGGGGACACCTGAGATGCAAGGAAGCACTCCGCTGGCTGGGGACAGTGACACCTGAGATGTAAGGAAGCACTCCGCTGGGGACACCTGAGATGCAAGGAAGCACTCCGCTGGGGACACCTGATGGCATCTGGTGGCAGGCGACGTGGCAAGTGACACACTCAGGGCTCCCACTGATTCTGATTCTGCATTATGGTGAGTTGAAGTATTTCATTTTATATGTATATATGTAATAATAGAAATAATGCGCTTCAATCACCCTGACACCATAACAACCATGGTGCCGGGATGATTGAAGCACTAACACCAGGTGTTTGGAATATCTTTATCTGCTGATTGCTAAACTTTCTAGAATACACATATTTCTATTGTGGTGTAGGATCTTGGCCTGCTGTCCCTTCATTCCTCTTTTTTCCTTCCTTTCTCTTTCTTTGTTTCTCCCTCCATCCCTCGTTCATCTCAGACTCTAACCACACCCCTTTGATTCACGCCCCTTTAAGCCACACCCAATAGTACGGTTAAACCAACCCCATACCTTGCCGTGGCGCGCACTGCGCACCGCATTTTTCTTTCCCCACTAGGCCACACCTACAAACAAATGTCCACCCCTAATTTTAATAAGACTCCGCCCACCGACAAAAAAATTGTCCAGGTGAGGATGAGGAATGTAAGTTTACTGTTAAGCCTCCCGGGCCCCTCGAGTCCGGCCGTGTCCCGACACACGCATCTGCATACAGCAGGAGGCAGGAGCACAGAGCAGAGTGGGCGGGGCAGAACGCTTAAGCGCGCCTGTGAAGGGACATCGTTTTTGGCACATGAGGAGGCTCTGAAGTCTAGACAAGAGGTAGGAAGGGAGTGGGTGACAGACTGTCATCTGCTTTGCACAGTTCATTTTTTTTTGTGGGGGGGACTGTTTACAGGGGGGGCCCCGTACAACATTTTGCTATGGGGCCCTGTGATTTCTAGTTACGCCCCTGTGTATATGCATTATCGATTATCACATGGTACCATGAGCTCATTAATTAGTAATTGTTTGCAAACAATCAAACAATAAAAAAATGAAACTATAGTCAGGCATTAACGGATTAAAAAGTTACAAAAGAAGTTACAAATGTTGTGATGAGGTACAGATGTTTTGTTTTTTGTTTTTCCCATTAACTAATTGTCTTTCAGATTGAAATTAGCACCACAAAAGTCCATGGATGTTTTGATTTAAAAGTTGAGTGTTTGTCATTGTTTTATGGTGGTTGTCTTGTCATGTTGTTTTTGTGTGATAATGGCCAGATTTTTAATTTTCCTTTTTTCTCCTTTTTTTACCTTTTTTTTTTTTATTTATTCATTTATGGTTGATTAATTTTTTGTTTTTGTTTTAGTTTTCGTGATTTTTATTTATATATTTTTTTGATTGTTCTTATTAGGTGTTGGTGTTCTACTTTAAGACTCACTGTTTGTGTAGGCAAATATTTTAGTGGCCAGATATACTCTATAGTCTATGGCATGGTACCAATGTATTATGGTACCAAGGGGTGGTTAAGGTGGAGAAAGTTTTTTAGGAAGATATATTTTTTGGCATCACAGGAATTTGCTTTTGTGGGGAAGAATACCCCCAGTTAGGGAAAATTGAGACCATAGTCTGGTCTGAGCACCGGGATAACAGGGAATTCTGTGAGGGTATATAGGGATGGTAACTGCAAAGAATCTGATGCTGCTCTTGTTCGTTTATTTCCAGGTTCCAAAATGAGGTGACTAGATAGTAACATTTTAAAGAACATAGAGGAAGAGCAAGCCATACTTGTGGTGGCAATTGGATTATATGCAGAGCGTTATATGGATGGCATAAGTGGAACCCCGCCATCCATGACACCTAGGTTAATACAAAGCTTTTAAATGGCCTAGCCCAAAGAAAAGAGACTTGGATTTTCCTCAGCTTCTGGCAGAAATGATGGAAAGAAATGATAAATTCCTTGTTGAAGTGTGTAAGGACATCATCTTGAAATGGACACTTTAAATGTCTGATATGGACAATAGGCTATTAATAGTGACTGGTAAAGGAGATTAATAGACACTACAATCACCAATAATCAGAACGATGCTTGGTAGTATATGAAAGTGTGGAAACTGTAAATAATGATTGTAAAGGGTTACATGCTTGAATAATTGTGCTAATGGAATCTAGTCGGGTACTAGCATGGTTACAATTGAAAAGCGTTTAACATATCTTTAGGGGTACTTGGGAGGACCATGACAAAAGCTTGTATTCTTCTCGTTATCTTAGGCCATATGCACACAAGATGCTGTTAAACGCGCGTTCATGTTATCCTATGTGTCCATGTACACAGTCTAGTTTTTTCCCATTTTTATGCAGTTGCGTTTAACCTCGTTTTTCCAGAAGCAAAAAAATGGATTCAGACACTTTGCTTTTCCACGTTTCAGACGCAAAACGTGGTTTAACGCGGCACCTGGGTTTAGCCGCGTTTGCGTTTAGAGGCGTTTTTAAAAGAACCCAATTTTTTGGACCAGAAAACTCAGAAATATGATGGTAAACCATAAAAAATACAAAAAAAAAATTGGTTTAAAATGTCGTAATTACTTTGGACTCTAGTTTTTTAGGTGGCTTAGACAATGAGGAAATGCCTCCACTTCTTTGCCCCAACCCTTCATCCAATTTCTAATCTAATCAGTGACTCCACCTAGTCTGACCAAAGCATAGCAATGTCTTTTTTTCACAAAGAAAAGCCTGAATACCAATGTCTAGTCAGCCCCAACCCCCCACCATGTTTGTGAAATATCCAATGGACATTCGCTGTGCCATCAACGGATGGGTCCAATATCGACAAGCTCTGACTCTGGACCTCTCACGCAATTTGCGACGACATTGCGGCCTCATCAAGAGCAACATTAAGAGTATTTCCTGACATATATTCAATATGAGATCCATTTAAAAAAAAAAAAAAACACAGAAAGAGAGGCAAATGCAAGTGTACAACTGCTCTCTCTGCTGCTGTTCGTCACCCTGATCAAAATGGCAGAAATAGTTAATAATACATGCTTTCTGAGCTTGGGGAGGGTCTATATGATGTTATCTTTACAAACGCTTATAGACGCAAACGCTGTAAAACGTGGCTAAACGCAGCATTAAAACGCGACAAAACGCGCGTTTTTAAACGCAGGTTTCTGCTTTTTAAAACATGCGTTCAGCAGAGTTTGCATTTGCGTCTCGTGTGCATGGGGCCACACCATTCAGTAAATTCAGGGGTGAAAGTGAGAGAAAGAGGAGAGATTTCATATACATATATAGAAGCCTTAAATTAAGAGCTTATTGCTAGTTTTCATTACTTTGATCTGTCCATGCACAGCTGATTTTTGGGTACCTCTGAGTGTTTTAATGACCACACTAGTTGTCTCTTGCAGTAATTGCTTTGCTCTTTTGGCAATGTAGGGTGCGCAAAATAAGTCACAAAACTTTTCCAGTATGCTGGAAAGCTTTTTGACAGATGCACCAGACATATGTAGCTATTGTGTGGTTGTTGACATACTCAAACGATGTGTTGGAATGTCATAAGTGACACCTTGATGTTTTTCCCATCTCTTGAGAGAATTATACCAGTATAGCTGGTGATTAGGGATGAGCCGAAAACTCCCCGATTCGGTTCGCGAACAGGCAAAAAATTAGTTCGAACACGCGAACACAGTTAAAGTCCTAGGGACACGAACACGAAAAACCAAAAGTGCTAATTTTAAAGGCTTAAATGCAAGTTATTTACATAAAAAGTGTTTGGGGACCCGGGTCCTGCCCCAGGGGACATGTATCAATGCAAAATAAGTTTTAAAAACAGACATTTTTTCGGGAGCAGTGATTTTAATAAAGCTTAAAGTGAAACTTAAATAAAAATGAAATATTCGTTTAATGTCGTGCCTGGGGGGGGGGTGTCCTTAGTATGCCTGTAAAGTAGCAAATTTTTCCTGTATTTAGAACAATACCACAGCAAAACATTTCTAAAAAAATTTAAATTTAAAACTACTTGCGGCTGTAATGTATTGTCGGGTCCCAGAAATATAGATGAAAATCATTGAAAAAAAAACGGCATTGGTTACCCCCCCCAGTCCATTACCAGGCCCTTTGGGTCTAGTATGGATATTGAGGGGAACCCCACACCCACATTCTTTTACAAAATAACGTGGGGGTCCTCAGGCCCCCAGGCACTATATACTCTGAACAGCAGTATATATACTGTACAGCCTGCCCTATATACTCTGCAGAAAATTGGGCCTTATGTGTTGGTGGTACCAGAACACTGTAAGCCCTCACAGTTACTCTTGGTGGGTGCAGGAATGGGCCCCTGCTGTGAAATATTATATCAAGAATTGTAATTACATGCCCCTATTAACAGGGGCAGAAAAATTGGGCCTTGGGTTGTGGTGGTGGTGCCACAACACTGTAACCCCTCACAGATACTCTTGTTGGGCGCAAGAACGGGCCCTGTGTTGAAATATTATATCAAAAATTGTAATTACATGCCCCTGTTAAACAGGGGCAGAAAAATTGGGCCTTGGGTGGTGGTGGTGGTGGTGCCACAACACTGTAACCCCTCACAGATACTCTTGTTGGGTGCAGGAACGGGCCTTGGGTGGTGGTGGTGGTGCACTAAACCAAAAATATTGTTGGAACCTAGTATCATCAAGATTGAGGAGGAATAGGATAGTCAGCATAGGCAGTCTTCAAGGGATCCCACATCCATAGCCAATTCAATCAGTTACATCAGCACCAGGTTCTTGATAGCTGCTGATTCAAGACTGATTAATTTTCATGAATGTGAGTCTATCAACGGAGTCTGTGGACAGGAGCACTCTTTGATCTGTTACAAACCCTCCAGCAGCACTGAATGTGCGTTCAGAAAGCATGCTGGATGAAGGACAGGCCAGTAGCTCAATTGCATATAGAGCAAGTTCTGTCCAGTGGTCCATCCTCAAGACCCAGTAACCCACCGGATGCTCTGTTGGAAAGGTCTCCAAGTCTGCTCTTGCCCCTAGATATTCCTGCACCATGTCATGCAGATGCTGGCGATGGTTGCTTGAACTGATCAGACCTTGGCGCTGAAAACTGAAACATTGTTTAAAGGCATTGGTCTGCCGGCCACCTTCTCCACTGCTCTTCCTCTGACTGAATGAAGCCTCAGCAACACATTGTCCAGCACCAGGAAATTGTAACTTCCCAGGGTCTGGAAATGCATTGCACAAACCTTTCTTCAAGATGTGTCATCCTCTGCTCCCTCTGCGAAGGTAGGATGAGTTCTGCAACCTTACCCTTGTAACGTGGATCAAGAAGGGTTGCCAGCCAGTAATGATCCCTCTCCTTAATACCACGAATCCTAGAGCCCTTTCGCAGGCTTTGCATAATCAGGGAGGCCATGCAGCGTAAGTTTGCACAGGCATTCAATTCTGAGTTCTCGGGGTCACTAAGGATCATATGATCTGTAACTACCTCCTCCCAGCCACGTACAACTCCTTGGGTTTCTGGGGACTGGAAACCATCCCTTGAAGACTGCTGCTAAGTGTAATCCTCTACATCCATGCTGACACAATCCTCCTCCTCTTCTTCCTGTATGTTTTGGTGGGCTCTGGATAAAGGGGGCCTTGAAAGGTAAGGAAGTTGTAAGGTAAACCGGACCTCCACCACTAAAAGGCCAGTGCGGATACCTGCTCATGCTCGTACACATTGCACACATGCTAATATTCATAAGCAAAGGACCAACATAATGCCCGCAATGCCAGTTCATCGCACACGGATATGTGCGCAAATGAGTGTGAATGTGCGCACGTGCGTGCGCGCGTGCACACACCAATTAGCACTTGGCGCCTAGTGGCCTATTTAAACTGCTCTGTCACTGCAGATAAGTGTTGGATGATCTTCAGCTCCTTCCTGACCCTCCAAGTCCTGATCCGTTGCTCCTGTTTGTTTGTGTATGACCCGACTCGCCTTTGGACTTCCCCTCTGCTTGCTCCTTTACTCTGTTACCTGGTATCCTGACTTCAGCCTGTTTATTGGACTTGATCTGCCTGCTGACTTGGTACCACATTGCCCAGCTGTTGCCCGTCCTTGGCCTGCCCTCTGGACTCGCTTTTGCCTGCTGATTCGGTACCCTGCTGCCCGGTTGTTGCTGACTACTGCTCTTCTTCTGGTTTCGCTCCTGTCCACACTCTGGTGCCCAGCTGCTTCTACTTCCTGCTCCAAGGACCGTGATTGCCAGCTCTACCCACCTTCAGAGGGGACATCACCAGCTAGCTACCCCGGCACTCGTGCCACTCCTTGCCTTTACACTTTCTGTTCCCACCTTCAGGAGTCTAGGCGGGAGGAGCAAGGAAGGCCTCTATCACATTCCAGTCTCCACCAGGTACGTGATAGAAGTCCTCCTCTTCCTCCCGCCATTCTACCTCAAGTGCCCTGTCCATGATTCCATGAAGCGTGAGCTCCAACAGGAAGAGTAGAGGAACAGTGTCACTGATGCATGAACCGCTTCACCACAAAATTCATAATGTGTGCCAAACATGGAACATGGGTCAAGTGTCCCTGTCAGAGGGCAGAGAGAAGGTTGGTGCCATTGTCGTATACAACCATTCCTGGCTGAAGCTGGCATGGAGTCAACCACCTCTGAGCCTGCCCCTGCAGAGCTGATAGGATCTCTGCCCCAGTGTGGCTCCTGTCCCCTATGCAAACCAACTCAAGCACTGCATGGCATCTTTTAGCCTGACTGCTTGCGTAGCCCCTTGAACGCTTACGAAGCACCGCTGGTTCAGAGGAAAAATCTGCTGAAAAGGCCATAGAGGAAGAAGAAGAGGAGGAGGTTGAGAAGAGATCTGTGACAGAATCACCACTAGCATTTTGGATGCGTGGTGGCGGAACAAGCTCCAACAACACTGAACCCTGTCCTGCATCTTTCCCAGCTGCCACCAGTGATACCCAGTGCACCGTGAAAGAAAGGTAAAGTCCCTGCCCATGCCTGCTTGACCATGAGTCAGTGGTAATATGCACCTTACTGCTGACCACCCTGTCCAACGAGGCCAAAACATTGCCTTCCACATACCGGTAGAGAGCCGTAATGGCCTTCCGTGAAAATAAATGGTGTTTTGGAACCTGCTATTGAGGTACAGCACATTTCACAAATTCACAAAAGGGGGCAGAGTCTACCAGCTGAAAAGGCAGCAGTCACAGTGCTAGCTATTTGGCTAAGCTAGCATTTAGAGACTGAGCATGTGGATGGCTGGGACTGAATTTCTTTTTACGGCTCAGCAACTGGGGTAGGGAAATTTGCCTGATGGTGGTGTACTGCTAGCAGTATGGCTGCAAGTACTTGGAACACCTATTGCTATACCTTCATTCCTCTCAGGGCAGGTTATTGAGAGGACTGGAGGTATAGTAGGGTTGGAGATCCCAGATGAGGAGCAAGGAGAAGTCCGTCTTTTTCTTTGATGTGGGTCTTTCAAGTGCTGTTGCTAAAGGACTGTATGGCAGGTAGTCATATGTCTGGTCAAGCATGTGGTGCCAAAGAGGCTGCTGTTCTGGCCACTCTTGATCCGCTTCAGACAAACAGCAATGGCGCGATCTGCTGCACGCGTGTCGAAAGAGGTCCACACCAAGGAACTTTTAAAAGTCAGCGGGGAGTCAGCCGCGCCCTGCACCTGCACCTGCAGAGCTCTGCGGTGTGATGCAATAGGGTGGCTGCCTCATTGGAGTTGTGCCTCCTCGTCCTCCTCCTCTCAGGCACCCAACTACAGTCAGTGACCTCATCATCCCCTCCCTCCTCGTCATTGGATCAAACTTGGCAGTATGCTGCAGCTGGGGGAACATGACTGACAATTTCTTGTCATTCTTGGGCACCTGCTCTCTCTAGGCTCACGTTACCCCTTTCCTCAACCTGGGAACCAACATCGGAGCCTTCAAATCGCTGCGCATCCTCCGACAGCATATACCCAAAACTGGTGGTCGAATAACTCTGGGGATTCCTCCGTGTATGATGGTGGGGCTATGGAAGGAGTGGCTGTGGACAAGGAGCCGGTGCAATAGGCAGCTTTGGCAGCTGCGTTGGAAGGCAAACTACTCTGAGCCTGGGTCTGAGACAGAGGATTAGGGGGATGAGGATGGCTTTGTTATCCACTCCACCAACTCTCCTGCATGTTCTGGCTCAATAACACGACCAGCAGGAGAAAAAAAGTGTGTTGGAGTGGATAACAAAGCCGTCCTCATCCCCCTCACGGCCACCTGTAGAGGATGCACTACGTCCACGACCAGCACTGTTGACTGTAGACACAGAGGCTGCTGGTCCTCTTTTAATGGTCTGTGAGCGTCTGCCTCTCCTTGGTGGCATTGTGGACATGATGTATATGTTGTTTTGCAACACCACACTACACTGTATTAGATACTGTGTACTGTACACCACCAGAAGTGTAGTAGAAACTGTACACACTGTATTAGATAATGTGTACACTGCCAGCACTGTATTAGCAACTGTACTACGGCTGCATTGTATTGTGTACTGTGTACACCGCCATAAGTGTAATAGAAACTGTACACACTGTATTAGATACAGTGCAGATGGTGTACTCAGTATTAGCAACTGTACTACGGATGCACGGTATTGTGTACTGTGTACACCACCAGAAGTGTAGTAGAAGCTGTACACATTGTATTAGATTCTGTATACACCGTCTGCACTGTATTAGCAACTGTACTACGGCTGCACTGTATTGTGTACTGTGTACACCACCATAAGTGTAGTAGAAACTGTATACACTGTATTAGATACTGTGTACACCGCCTGCACTGTATTAGCAACTTTACTATGACTGCACTGTATTGTGTACTGTGTACACCACCAAAAATGTAGTAGAAAATGTACACACTGTAGTAGATACTGTGTAAACTGTCTGCACTGCATTAGCAACTGTACTACGGCTGCACTGTATTGCGTACTGTGTACACCACCAGAAGTGTAGTAGAAACTGTACACACTGTATTAGATTCTGTGTACACCGTCTGCACTGTATTAGCAACTGTACTATGGCTGCACTGTATTGTGTACACCACCAGAAGTCTAGAAGAAACTGTACACACTGTATTTGATACTGTGTACACCGCCTGCACTGTATTAGAAACTGTACAACGGCTGCACTGTAGATATAGGCTACACTGGATGCAGAGTATATATATATATAAAAAAACACACACACACACACGCACACACACAAGACTGTATATATATATATATATATATATATATATATATATATATATATATATATTAGGGCTGTTACTGATTAAAATTTTCATGGTCGATTAATCGTTTTTTTTTTTTAAATCGATTAATCGACTAATTTCAATTAATTATAACGCACATACAGATCCAACTACTTTTAGATGATCTCCTTGCACTGCAACTCTGCATTAGTCAGTGGTAAATGTGGTATACACTATATACACATATATCTATATCACCCGACACTAGTTAGTTTCCACAATCCATGACTTAACTTCACAGTTCACAAATACGTTTTAAATTCAAACTGTAGCACTGACGTAAGTAATTTTTTTTCCCACAGTAGCGTGACAATCCCTCTACCTCCGGTCTAACTAATCAGTCTCACCTTATGGCATGGACCCCTGTGCAAACAGGTGGTCATACAAGTGGGATCAAAAACATTAATCAATTAATCGAGGAATTCATCTTTAATTTCCACAGCCCTAATATATAATATATACACAGTATCTCACAAAAGTGAGTACACCCCTCGCATTATTGTAAATATTTTATTATAGCTTTCATGTATAGCTTTCACGTATGACACTTTTCAAATGCCACTTTGCTACAATGTAAAGTAGTGAGTGTACACTTGTATAACAGTGTAAATTTGCAGTCCCCTCAAAATAACTTAACACACAGCCATAAATGTCTAAACCGCTGGCAACAAAAGTGAGTACACCCCTAAGTGAAAATGTCCAAATTGGGCCCAATTAGCGATTTGCCTTCTGTCATGTGACCAAGTAGTGTTACAAGGTGTGAATGTGTAACAGGTGTGTTACATGTGGTGTTATCGCTCTCATCTCTCATACTGGTCACTGGAAGTTCAACACCTCATGGCAAAGAACTCTCTGAGGATCTCAAAAAAAGAATTGTTGCTCAACATAAAGATGGTCTAGGCTATAAGAAGATTACCAAGGCCCTGAAGCTGAGCTGCAGCAAGGTGGCCAAGACCATACAGTGGTTTAACAGGACAGATTCCACTCAGAACAGACCTCGCCATGGTCGACCAAATAAGTTGAGTGCACATGCTCAGCGTCATATCCAGAGGTTGTCTTTGGGAAATAGATGTATAAGTGCTACCAGCATTGCTGCAGAGGTTGAAGGGGCGGGGGGGGTTAGCCTGTCAGTGCTTAGACTATACGCCGAAACACTGCATCAAATTAGTCTGCATGGCTGTCATCCCAGAAGGAAGCCTCTTCTAAAGATGATGCACAAGAAAGCCCGCAAACAGTTTGCTGAAGACAAGCAGACTAAGGACATGGATTACTGGAACCATGTCCTGTGGTCTGATGAGACCAAGATAAACTTATTGGTTCAGATGGTGTCAAGCGTGTGTGGTGGCAACCAGGTGAGGAGTACAAAGACAAGTGCCTACAAGTTGCCTACAGTCAAGCATGGTGGTGGAAGTGTCATGGTCTGGGGCTGCATGAGTGCTGCCGGAACTGGGGAACTACAGTTCATTGAGGGAACCATGAATGCCAACATGTACTGTGACATTAGAAAAGTGTGGGGCCTCACTATATAAAACAGGACATTAAATCATAAATCACAGTACCATCATCCGTAAATATATGAAATAGGGATTTGGAGGTCTGGTCCCCAACCAGAAGGACAAGAGCTAGCTGACTATAACGGTACGTTTCACAAGGTGTTAAATAAATGTTTACACAGATATATAAAAAATATACATGGTTTTATTAATAAATGACATAATAAACAATAAACACTAAAAAGACAGGTACATATGGTGGGGTATTTCAACTAGTTTCGCTATTCAATAGCTTCTTCAAGAAATACACAACATATATCTGAAAGACAAATTTACAGACATATAATATGGTAACAGGTATTACATATTGACCAGTGTCATGGAAAATTTTATTAATGTATGTTGTCAGATGCCCCCCAGTGTCGGTTTTGCTGTAATGCGCTCATGTGAGCGTATTCGCACATAAAGACGTTGGCGGAAGACCATTGGCTGCGGAAATCTTCCTGTGGACACTACAGTTTGCCTCACCGGGAGACTGGCCACTTCCCGGTGACTGCATTGATAGCTTCAAGCGAACATCTCTGTGTACATTGGAACTTTAGCATAACGATATAAATATTATGGCCCACTGAGCCATGGTTTTATATTGTTCGTTGTCATTGAAAGCAGTTTAGACAGTTTGTATATCACTGCTAGTCTGTTTGAATGTATTCTGTGATTGGTTCTTTTGAAGGAAAACAATTGTCCCTGTATTGTAACACCATTGTATTGAATTTGTATGTCCTTATATGGTCATTCACATCCTGTGTGAATGAGATGAGGCCACATCCTTTGTGGGAGGGGTTTAGCTGTCAGAGTCAAACCCTTGAGGGTGTGGCCTTGAAGGGATTTTGAAATAAAGGAGTTCGCTCAGCTCAGGAAAGGAAGGATTGCTGACTGACCAGGCTGATATGAGGCTGTAAGAATACTTACTTGTGATGGCTGTTTTAATGCGACCTGGCTGGGAAGACGTTAGGCTGGGGCGGTGATGTATGCAATGCTTGGCTGGTGAGGTTTGAATGAGGGGGCTGAGGTAAGGCATTATATCATTAAGACGGAAATGGGTATTTATATTAGAAACATGAAAAATTGGCTGTTTGCTCTGCGGACAGCCGAATTTCGCTGTCACCAGATATATGATGAGACCATCAAATTGGGAAGGGGAATTGGATAAGCACAAAATTATGTCAGCAGCTTCTTACCCCACTCTGGTACCATCGGAATATAGCAGGCAACCGGCGAAGCCTCCCGCGGTGACCGGGGGAGATCTTAATTTTAGACAATTGGCCAATATCTAGGTAAAAGAGGGTAATATAATAATAGCTCTTGTCCTTCTGGTTGTTCTGGTTGGGGACCAGACTTCCTGTGAGGGATCCTGTACTCAAGGTGTCCGCCGTAAATGCTTCCTAAGTCCTGGAACATGAGTCCAATGGATCTGGCTATAGGAACCCCCAAGAACTAGACAACACCAGTCTTGGAGTACATCAGGAATTAATTTTATTTGAGATGTCACACAAATATATATAGCCGGATGACTAAAACCTAACCTAATTAGCATGAGCTAATTATCTTAATCAACACTGGACTCCTTCATTCAATTGCAGGGTTTATTAGCACATACATCAATAGGTGAAATACTCTTTAGAATCTGTGTCAAGCCAGACTAGCCTCATTTACATTATACAAGACAACAGACAGGTGGCTGGAGTTGATGATATTAGCATCTGACAGTGTGTGTCCCAACAGCATGGGACAACACACATTATATATACATATATACAGCATTGAATCTGACTAGCACAGATTATAGTGGGGTTCTCATTCACCCTGTGCCCCTTAAAATCCAGGGCCCATAATCAGTCGGCAAGAGGCTCGCATTCAGTCCTCTCAAAAAGCCTGGGTCCCGGCTAGGTCTGTCACACTTCCAAATCCCTATTTCATGTACTGTGACATACTGAAGCAGAGTATGGTCCCCCCTCTTCGGAGACTGGGCCACAGGGCAGTATTCCAACATGATAATGACCCCAAACACACCTCCAAGAAGACCACTGCCTTGCTAAAGAAGATGAGGGTAAAGGTGATGGACTGGCCAAGCATGTCTCCAGGCCTAAACCTTATTGAGCATTTGTGGGGCATCCTTAAACAGAAGGTGGAGGAGCGCAAGGTCTCTAACATCCACCAGCTCCATGATGTCGTCATGGAGGAGTGGAAGAGGACTCCAGTGGCAACGTGTGAAGCTCTGGTGAGCTCCATGCCCAAGAGGGTTAAGGCAGTGCTGGAAAACAATGGTGGCCACACAAAATATTGACACTTTGGGCCCAATTTGAAAATTTTTACTTAGGGGTGTATTCACTTGTTGCCAGCGGTTTAGACATTAATGGCTGTGTGTTGAGTCCTTTTGAGGGGACAGCAAATTTACACTGTACACTCACTACTTCTCATACAGCAAAGTGTAATTTCTTCAGTGTTGTCACATATAAAGATAAAATAAAATATTTACAAAAATGTGAGGAGTGTACTTTTGTGAGATACTATATATATATATATATATATATATATATATATATATATATATATACATACACACAAGTGACAAGTGTGGGGTTGTGGGTTTTAAGTGTTATTGTGTACTCTGTTTTGACATATTAAACTTATAGTGCAATGCAGCGTGGTACCGCAGAGAAGAAATTCACAAGCATTTCTATTAAAATGTTGTGGCACTGGCCCATTTGTATGAAATTCTGAGTTTTAGCTTATTTTTTAAATAGTAAACCTTTCTACAGCTTTTAGATCTTTTGTGGCTACTACTTCCACATGTCAATTCAGGCCTATTACTGCTTGATAAAGAAATCAGGTGTTGCTGCCAAAGCTACCCAAAAAAGCCCTTTTTCAAACTGAAATTAATCAGATTGGGATGCTGCTGTAAAGCTAAATGTAAAAATGAATTACATTTTTCAAAATATGTAAAAATTATTATCTGTGCTATTTATAAACATTCTGTGAAGTGAAATCAAATACTAGGAAATGCTGCTTTGTAAGTGTCGGTTCACACAGGGGCAATCCGACTTACAGCGCCACTTTGCAAGGCGATTTGGAGGCGACTTCAGCGTCACTTTGAATGACCTACAATGCAACTTCAAGTCGCCTCCAGGACAAGTGACTTTGACTGTGGCCAATCAAAGCTAATCAGCTCTTAATACGTAATTGTTGTTCCTGTTCTCTTCCTGGGTAAATTATTTTCTTTTTCCTGTAAAGTCGCTTCACTATAGATGAGGACCCGACTTGAAGGCGTCTTCCATTGAATTCTATGGGTACAAGTCGCCTAGAAGTCGCCTTGAAATAGTACAGGAACCTTTTCTGAAGTCGGAGCGACTTCAGTAGTGTACATTAAAGCCCCATACACACGGTCGGAAAATCCGACCACCAAATCCATCGGATTTGGTCCGACGGATTTAGTCCGACACTGGTGTTGCATACACACGGTCGGACAAAGTTGTCGGAAAATCCGATCATTCTGAACGTGGTGACGTTTGTTGCCTACGACGGGACTACGTAGAGGCTAGTAGCCAATAGCTTTGGTCTTGTAATGTGATCTGAGCATGCGTGGCACTTTGTCCGTCGGAATTCGCTACACACGATCGGATTTGGTGTGATCGGACTTTGTTGTCAAAAAATCTATCCAGCAGGAGATAGGACTTTGTCCGTCGGACAATCCGATGGAAACTGTCCGATGGTGCCTACACACGGTCGGAATTTCCGACAACATTGTCCAATAGGACAGAATCCATCGGAAAATCCGACCGTGTGTAT
Source organism: Lithobates sylvaticus (assembly GCA_028564925.1). NCBI lineage: Eukaryota > Metazoa > Chordata > Amphibia > Anura > Ranidae > Lithobates > Lithobates sylvaticus. The sequence continues at coordinate 155,461,023 of CM053034.1, forward strand.
GGGGCTTAAGACGGATCTCATTAACTATAATGTAATTCCTAATGTCAAGCGACTTGGGGCGACTTGAGGGCTGACAAGTCGGATCCCAAGTCTTTGTAGTGTGAACTGACACTAAGTGTAAAAAACACTGAAAAATATCAAAGAAACTTCAAGGGCACTTACTAAATTCTCTTGAAACTCCTACATAATATATCTAAAACTATTCTATTGATAAACAGTAAGATTAAACACAGTTTCTTTCGAAAAGCTATAAAGGAAATCCCTTCAGAAAATGTATGTTTTCTTTGTATGTTTTTGTGTCTGTATTCCTAAGAAAAACATTCATGTGAAATCACTACAAACAGTGCTATGCAACACACCCATGCTGACAGGTACAGACGCCAGAGGTTAATACCCTGCTATGTTTTCAGGTCCAAAGCGCTTAGTTTGATAGATCCTCATTGTCACTGGTTAGTATTACCTCTGATCTTCTCTTCCACTTAGGCAGTGTAAATACGTTTAACAACTGCATTCGGTGTAATTCAATTTAAAAAAAAAATGTTAATTCAATTTAAAAAAAAAAAAAGTTTCTGTTTATTTAAAAAAATAAATAAAAAAATAGCACACACATTTTTTTTGGTGCTTAGAATACACCAACTACAAAAACATTAAACTGTCAGAATACTCAAAAACAAATAGGGTCTCTCACCCACCTCTCCCAACCAAAATATGTTGGTCACCTGCGTACCATGCAGCCCGAAAAGATTCTTGCAAATGCATGCTGAAATCCCTCCTTCAAGGAGGGATATCAGCAGTGGCGTTGCTAGGGGGTGGCTTTTGGGGCTATAGCCCCGAATCTGGGGCCCATAGCCCAGAGTCTCTGCAGGGGTCCCCAAGGGGAGGGGAGGCTCTCTGGGGACCCTGATGTAAGGGGGAGGCTCTCTGGGGACCCTGATGTAAGGGGGAGGCTCTCTGGGGACCCTGATGTAATAGGGGGCTCTCTGGGGACCCTGATGTAAGGGGGCACTCTCTGGGGACCCTGATGTAAGTGGGGGGCTCTTTGGGGACCCTGAAGTAAGTGGGGGGCTCTCTGGGGTCCCTGGTGTAAGTGAGGGGCTCTCTGGGGATATATACACACACACACACACACGTATATTACTGTATATACATGTGTATGCCCACGCAAGCGTATGACTTTCTTTACTACGCTGATATGGGCTTTAGCCCCAGATCTTTTGTAGACCTAGCAATGCCCCTGGATATCAGCATGTATTTGCAAGAATCTTCCAAATATGTGATACCAGAATATAGTGTCACTGATGCTGTCTGTAAAAATCAAACTGTTCTGTAAAACCACACAGAGCTTAAATGCATCTCTCAAGCATGTAATTTAAAGGATTGGTGTTTTTCCTATAACTTCTTTAAAGTCTAAATTTAAAGGACCCTTTCTCGATGGAAACGGTATAGTATTTTTAATTTCCTTTAATCGTTTTTTTCCCCCTTGGCAGTACCCAGCTCGCCTGCCCTGTTTTTGAGAAGAGCCAGTCCATTAGCCCTGAAAACGCCAGAATTCAGCATCAAGATTCGCCTTTCATAGGACTTTAATTGCGTTTGACTCTAAGTTCGGATTTCGCTGATCTCGCTGTGAATTCGACTAACCGCCCGCAAGCTTGAACCTAGGCAAATTCACGCATTCCTACTCACCAGAGCCACCTGCAAACGGATAAGAACTGTATGACTGAGATACACTCCTGAAGATGAAATACTCTACACACATATTAAAAAGCTTTTTTAGAAGATGCAATCTGAGAACTCGGTTACATAAAAAAGCTATTCAGAATATAAAAATGTTATTTGTTGCTCAAAAACACAGCAGAAAAATAAATTTGAGAATTTTTTTCTTTTACAAATGTTTTATTGAAAGAATACATAACAGACGATGACAAGTATATAACAGAGGCATCGAGAGATACAGTAAAAAAAAGGTCCCAACAGTGGGACGTTGCATACATAACATAATATTTGGTGAGATAAAGAGGACAATATGTAGCGACTATCCGCAGAACAGTACAATTAAAAGTCTATCAACGAACCAAAGATAGTCCTTTATGTGCTTCCTTAGCTCATGGCTACTTTGTCCGCCACATTTTACTATATGATGAATGTCAACAGTAGCCTGGCTCCATATAATCAGGAGTCTCGAGGGCAAGTATGCAAGGAAAGGTAAAGGTTGGGTAGTCTGCGAGTCGGACCTGCAGAGAGAAGAAAGTAAGGAAAAAGACAGAGAGATAGAAAAAGGAGGGAGAAGAGTTCCATTAGTGAGGGGGGTGCATCCAGAAACCAGTTATATTGAGAGAAGTTGGGTGTTGAATCTAGAGGGCTGATGGTATGCTATCCAGGGGCGCCAAACATTGAGGAATTTATCATGAGTATCAGAGGTGAAGGATGATAGCTTTTCGTTTATCATGGTGTCGTTCATGCGGTTTTTAACTGCCTCAAAGCTGAGTGCAGGAGTTTTCCAGGCCTTTGCGATGGTCAATTTGGTAGCATTAAAGAGGTGCTGAGCCAATTGTCGTTCTGAGCGGAAAAGTTCAGGAGTGGGCTTACATAAGAGGGCTTCATAAGGATCTCTTTTGAGATTAGAATGGAGCATATTACGTAAAAGGGTGTAGACCCTGACCCATAGTCTGCAAACCTTAGGACATGTCCACCAAATGTGGGCCATCGTGCCTTCCAATCCACATCCTCGGAAACAATTAGGAGAGTAAGAAGGGATAAAGCGGCTATCCTGGTCGGTGTATAATACCACCTGTAGAAAACTTTATATGCATTCTCCAGGGTAAGTACATTCTTGGAGCTTTTTGTAAGGGATAGCGTCATGCTCTGCCAATCCTCAGGATCCAAACTTCTAGCCAAGTCTTTCTCCCATTGAAGGTGATATGTGCTCACTGGGGGTTTCCTAGAGGAGATAATGGAAGAGTAAATTAAGGATATTAATCCTGAAGAGTGGGGTCGGGCCCTGCAAATAGTTTCGAAAGGGGTCAGGGTATATGGAGTCGATTGAGTCTTTGTAAGATATTGCAAGAAATGTCGAATTTGAAGGTAACTGTAATGCTCCCTAAGTGGAATATCATGGTATGATCTTAGGGCCTCAAACGAGAGAATTCTCATAGGGGGTGAACAGAGAATGAACATCAGTAAATCCATTCTCCGCCCACCAGGAGAATTGCTTAGGATTTTCACAGCTGGGGGGAATAATGGGCAGTGGGTAAGGCGCAGTAATGGTAAATGGGGAGATAGTAGCCCTGCAGAGTACTTGAGGGAATCCCATATACGAAGGGTATGGGCTAAACATGGGCCAAACCTTCGCAGGCGATTCTGAGGAGGCAGCCATGGTACTGAAGGGATAGGAATAGGGTGGGAATCAACTAGGTCCATCGTGGCCCATAGAGGCATTTGATGAGTATCGTGGAGGTGGGCTAAAGGGGTGATGTTTGCTGCTGAATAGTAGGCCTGAAGGTTAGGAACCGAGAAGCCACCGTTGATCCGCCTGGCATATAATATATGTTTATTAATCCGTGGTCGAGTGGAACTCCATATAAATTTTATCAATTTTCTCTGGTGGATTATCAGCATATGAGACGGAACAGGGACCGGTAACACTCGGAAAAGATAGAGCAATTTTGGAAGGTAAGTCATGCGGACAGCAGAGATTCTGCCGAACCAGGAGAGCGGGAGGTGATACCAGGAAGATAGGGAGTCGGTAAGCTTGCGAAAGAGGGGGGGGGGGAGTTGGCCTGGTATAGACCGTCATATTTGGGAGTGAGGCATATACCGATGGTATGGGAGCGAGGGAAGCCGTTGAAACGAAAAATTTGCTTTTAAGGAGGCGAGTTCTGACGGGGAAAGATTTACAGACATTGCCTTTGACTTTGTGGGGTTAACTCTTAAGCCTGAGAGAGAGGCAAAGGAGTCTAAGAGAGAGAACAGGTTTGGTAAGGAGATTCTGGATGATGTCAACGTCAGCAAAATGTCGTCCGCAAATTAAGAAATCTTATGGTCAGAACCCGCAATCAGAATGCCTCTTATATCTGGATGTGAACGAATTGCCTCTGCCAACGGTTCCATGGCTAAAACAAATAAAAGGGGCGAGAGTGGGCAGCCCTGCCGAGTGCCCCTCCGGATAGGAAAAATAGAGGATTCAACCCCATAATATTTAACTTTGGCTTGAGGGGCATCGTACAGAGCTGCCAACCATTGCAAAAACGAAGGGCTGAAACCGCAGTGGCGGAGTACTGACATAAGGTATGGCCAGGACAAGGTGTCAAAAGCTTTGTTCACATCCAGAGACAAGAGCATGGTTTCTAAAGAGCGGTTCTGGGCTAGGTGTTGTAACTGAATAATTCTTCTAATGGGGTCCCCTGCTTGTCTAAGTGGAATAAAGCCAACCTGATCGTTTTTGATTAAGCGGGGGAGAAAGGAGTTCAACCGATTGGCCAGGATTTTGGTGAGGATCTTCATATCGATATTGATTAGCGATATGGGCCGAAAATTGGCCCAAGAGGAATGGTCTCGGTCAGGTTTCGGTATCATTACTATATTTGCTGTCAGGAGATCAGGTGACAGTGCCTGACCCTTTTTAACTGCATTTAACATATTCGTCAGAGGAGTGGCCACCACGTCCGCTAGTTTCCTGTAATAAAGAGCCGTAAAGCCGTCGGGGCCAGGCCTCTTACCTATCTTCAGGTCCTTGATACATTGCAGTACTTCGGACTTCTGGATATCTCGGTCCATCAGTTCTATATGTGTCTGGGATAAGGTCGGAAGGGAAATGTGCTGCAAAAAATCAACCCTGTCTCTTTCAGTTGTGAGGTCCTGGGCAGAGTAAAGTTTAGCGAGTCTAAAAACGGAACTCATCCAATATGCGGGTCGGGTTACTAGTAAGTATGTTCTGTCGAGTGCGTAGGGTAATAGGGGAGGGTTTGGAGTTGAACGTTTGCAGTTGCCTGGCCAGCATCGCATTAGGTTTGTTTGCTTTGGTGTACCAGTGCTGTCGGGACCAGCGTAACACCCGTTCCGCTTGGTCGGTGAGGCAAAGGTCTAGTTCTGTGGGAGCCTGGTCAAGGAGTCTGCGATTTTTCAATGTAGGGTATTGTTTAAAAGTTGCAGAGGTGGACTCCAAACGAGATTCCATAGTGGCCTGCAGTTTTGGTCTTTCTTTTTTACGTTTTGAAGCTATTTGTATAATGTGCCCCCTAAGGACGGCCTTATAAGCCTCCCAGAGAGTCACCGGTAGGGATGAGCCAAACACCCCCCCGTTCGGCTCGCACCAGAACCCGCGAACGGACCTAAAGTCCGTGCGAGCTTTAGAACCCTATTAGTTATAATGGATGCGAACGTTCGAAATTAAAAGTGCTAATTTTAAAGGCTAATATGCATGTTAATGTCATAAAAAGTGTTTGGGGACCTGGGTCCTGCCCCAGGGGACATGTATCAATGCAAAATTTTTTTTTTTAAAAACGGCCGTTTTTTCAGGAGCAGTGATTTTAATAATGCTTAAATTGAAACAATAAAAGTGTAATATTCCTTTAAATTTCGTACCTGGGGGGTGTCTATAGTATGCCTGTAAAGGGGCGCATGTTTCCTGTGTTTAGAACTGTCTCTGCGCAAAGTGTCATTTTTGAAAGTAAAAAAGCTATTTAAAATCACTCGTGGCTAATGTTAATTCACGGCTCCCGTAACACAGAGAACAGTGATTCATTGAAACTCATTCATAAAAAAAAGTCATTGATAAAAAATAAAAAAAATGAAAAAAAAAAAAAAAAAAAAGTAGGGGTCCCCCAAATTCAATAACCAGGCCCTTCAGGTCTGGGATGGATAATTAAGGGGAACCCCAGCCAAAAAAAAAAAAAAAAAAAAAATGGCGTAGGGTCCCCCTCAAAATCCATACCAGACCCTTGAGGTCTGGTATGGATTTTAAGGGGAACCCTAGCCAAAAAAAATGGCGTGGGGTCCCCCTCAAAATCCATACCAGACCCTTATCCGAGCACGCAACCTGGCAAGCCGCAGGAAAAGAGGGGGGGACGAGAGCGGCCCCCCTCTCGCCTGAACCGTACCAGGCCACATGCCCTCAACATTGGGAGGATGCTTTGGGGGTCTAAGACCCCTAAAGCACCTTGTCCCCATGTTGATGAGGACAAGGGCCTCTTCCCCACAACCCCGGCCGGTGGTTGTGGGGGTCTGCGGACGGGGGGCTTATCGGAATCTGAAAGCCCCCTTTAACAAGGGGACCCCCAGATCCCGCCCCCCCCCTGTGTGAAATGGTAAGGGGGTACAAAAGTACCCCTACCATTTCACCAAAAAAGTGGCAAAAATGGTAAAAATGACAGGAGACAGTCTTTGACAATTCCTTTATTAAAATCTTCTTTCTTCTTTCTTCATCCTTCGGATTCTTCATCTTCTCCTTCCTTCATCTTCTTCCATCTTCTTCTTCCATTTTCTTCTTCCTCCGATCCGCTTCTTCTTGCGCTGGTCTTCTCGTCCTTCTCGTCCGGCATCTTCTTCCGTCGGCGTCGGCGTCGGTGTCTTCTTGGGCCGCTCCGCGCAATGGGAGGCTCCCGCTGTGTGAGGCTCCGCTCCATCTGACAGGTCTTTTAAAACGGAGGGCACCTGGTGACCCCGCCCCCCTCTGACGTCATGGGGAAAGCCATCATGGAATTCCCCATGACGTCCCTGTGCGTCAGAGGGGGCGGGGTCACCAGGTGCCCTCCATTATAAAAGACCTGTCAGACAGAGCGGAGCCTCACACAGCGGGAGCCTCCCATTGCGCGGAGCGGCCCAAGAAGAGACAGAGACACCGACACCGACACCGACGCCGACGGAAGAAGATGCCGGACGAGAAGGACGAGAAGACCAGCGCAAGAAGAAGCGGATCGGAGGAAGAAGAAAATGGAAGAAGAAGATGGAAGAAGATGAAGGAAGGAGAAGATGAAGAAACCGAAGGATGAAGAAAGAAGAAAGAAGATTTTAATAAAGGAATTGTCAAAGACTGTCTCCTGTCATTTTTACCATTTTTGCCACTTTTTTGGTGAAATGGTAGGGGTATTTTGTACCCCCTTACCATTTCACACAGGGGGGGGGCCGGGATCTGGGGGTCCCCTTGTTAAAGGGGGCTTCCAGATTCCGATAAGCCCCCCGCCCGCAGACCCCCACAACCACCGGCCAGGGTTGTGGGGAAGAGGCCCTTGTCCTCATCAACATGGGGACAAGGTGCTTTAGGGGTCTTAGACCCCCAAAGCATCCTCCCAATGTTGAGGGCATGTGGCCTGGTACGGTTCAGGCGAGAGGGGGGGCCGCTCTCGTCCCCCCTCTTTTCCTGCGGCCTGCCAGGTTGCGTGCTCGGATAAGGGTCTGGTATGGATTTTGAGGGGGACCCCACGCCATTTTTTTTGGCTAGGGTTCCCCTTAAAATCCATACCAGACCTCAAGGGTCTGGTATGGATTTTGAGGGGGACCCTACGCCATTTTTTTTTTTTTTTTTTGGCTGGGGTTCCCCTTAATATCCATCCCAGACCTGAAGGGCCTGGTTATTGAATTTGGGGGGACCCCTACGCTTTTTTTTTTGTTTTTTATTAATGAATGACAGCTCTCTGTGTTACAGGAGCCATCAATTCATTAGCCGCGAGTGATTTAAATAGCTTTCTTCCTGCAAAAATGACACTTTTTTGCAGGGAAAGTTCTAAGCACAGGAAACCAAGAAACCTGCCCTCCTTCACAGGCCACCTATAGACACCCCCCAGATGTGATACTGCAATGCTGTTCTAACAGCATGCACACACATATCCCCAGAAATAAAGCACATATTGTTGTCAGCAGTCAGCAGCACACTGACACGCTGACACTGTCTGAAACATAATATGCGAGGCCGCCGGCGCGGCGGCCTCTTATACCGTGGGGCATGTACTAAAGCCCCTGAGCTATAATTGGCTACAGGCATCCTGCCTGTAGCCAATTATGGCTCTCCTCGCTGCCGGCGCTGTGATTGGCCAAGCATGTGGGGTCACAGTGCATGCTTGGCCAATCATCAGCCAGCATTGCACTGCGCGGGCCGCAATGCATTGCGGGGCCGCTCGCATCACACGAATTTGATGCGAGCGGCCCCAATAGTTCTGGGCTCGCCGAGCGAGCGAACACCCGGTGCTCGATTCGAACATGGGTTCGAATCGAACACCGGGCTCATCCTTAGTCACCGGGGAGGAGACTGAGGTAGAGTTAAGACGGAAATACTCCACTGAAGCTTTTAAGAGGTCCTCTTTGACGTCTAGCAGTGATAAAAGTGAGTCGTTCATTATCCATGAGGACTGTCGGGGGCTCTGTATTAATAATTTGAGAATTTTTTTCAATACAGAACTATGCATTTGTAACACTGTTGCTGTAATTATTTTACATTATTCATTACACACCTAAATAGATAGATTATGCTGAGTGAATGCATGCCCCCAGAGGACCCTTCTATAAACTCTGAGTATGTAACTCTGAGTAAGCTTGATGTTCTCGCTGTATGTAACTAAATCATTTATATCAAGTATTATATACTGAAAAAAAAAAAAAGCTACAGCTCACTAATTAGGTTTACTAGAATAAGTTTCCATGCTGTGACGCAAGTGTAAAATAAATAAATCATAATCCTCATTTAAGCTGGGCTTTACAATATACCTCCTCCAGCTTCCCGGACCTTGAGCTCCTGTGATAACTACAGCATTAAAGCCATAGAAAGGGTGCTGTGCAGAATTTTAGCCAGGGGCTGGGTGTGCTTTCACAAAAGATAGAACATTTTTATGTTACAAGTGGATTACTAACTATGCACCTGTCAGGCAGGTAGTGCAAATGTCATTTTACCTTCCCCCATAAGCAGCAGCCCAAGGGAAGTGGGGGAGTGAAATGTTTAACTATCTACTACAAATGTCACCAGGTGCTATGCAATAAACATGCCTCCAGAACAAACAATTTGGTTTGCTTAGTAACTATAACAACATTATAGGGAAAATGTGCCTTAAAAACTGCTTTAATGCTGTATTTACTGTTAAGATGCAGGTATCACTTTTATGACATGGGGCCTAGCTATAAAGAAAAGTATCTCTGACTCCATGACACTAAAGTCTAACTTTAAATTTATTATGTTTAATCTTTTTATTATTAGCTTTGCAGGCACAATGTGACATAACGACAGATGTAATAACATGTCACTAAAGTACAAACGGGTCAAAAGGGACCTGATCATGTCAGTACCCGCATGTTATGGGTAAAGCATAGTAGAAATGCAAGAATCAAGAACCATCAGTCCATATAGTGCCTTGAGGCGATTCAGTTCGCAGTTGCAGCGCTATACAAATCATTCATTCATTCATTCATTCATTCATTCATTCATTCATATATATATGGCATATCAAACAGTCCTCAATTCTGAAATACAATCAAGATCATACACTGTGTAAAAACGTGAATCTTACAAGTACAAGAGAGAGCAAAGCATATAGTTATGCATGAGGGACGTGATACACAAATAATCCTATAAAAGGAACACTGCTAAAACTTAGTACAATAAAAGATCAACATAGAGAGTGTAATCAGGAGCAGCAAGAGAAATGGGAATTAAAGTGGTTGTAAACCCATTACAACCACTTTAACCACCTGAGACCCAGAGTACGTCATATGACGTCTTTTTGTTCTCGGGGGTATATCTGAATGACGGGTGTAGCTACAGACATCATTCAGATATTGCCAGTTTCAGCCGGCGATTCCCTGCACCATAAGAACGATCATAGCGGCTGTTCCGCCGCTTGATCGTTCTTACGGGCGGCGGGAGGGGACGCCCCCCCCCTCCCGCCGCCCTCCAGTGCTTCTACCGACTCACCGCTTCCATCGGTGAGTCGGACTCGGGATCCGCCAGCCCCCGGATGATGATCATAGAGATTTCCGGCGGACCAGATGGTCGCCGGAGTCTCTATGATCGTTCGGAGGCCGGGCGCGATGTTATGACGTCACGCCCGGCCTCTGCATTCAAAAAACGGCGCCGCCTCCGCTGGGAAGCAGTGATCGTTTTTGTTTTTTTTTATTTTAGGCTTCCCAGCCTAGAGGTGAGATGTGGGGTCTTATTGACCCCATATCTCACTGTTAATAGGTCCGATCATGTAATATTCCTATTACAAGGGATGTTTACATTCCTTGTAATAGGAATAAAAGTAATCAAATATTTTTTTTTTTTTTTTAAAGTTGTTGAACTAAAAAAATAAAGTAAAATGAACAATAAAAAGAAAAAAAAAAAAAATTAAAGCGCCCTGTCCCCGCGAGCTCGTACGCAGAAGCGAACGCATACGTAAGTCCCGCCCACATATGAAAACGGTGTTCAAACCACACATGTGAGGTATCGCCGCGAACGTTAGAGCGAGAGCAATAATTCTAGCCCTAGACCTCCTCTGTAATTTTTAAATACCAAAGTTTGGCGCCATTCCACATGCGCATGCAATTTTGAAGCGTGACATGTTGGGTATCTATTTACTCGGCGTATCTTCATCTTTCACATTATGCAAAAAAATTGGGCTAACTTTACTGTTTTGTTTTTTTTTTAAAAGCACGAAACTGTTTTTTTTTTGAAAAAAACGCGTTAGAAAAATTGCTGCGCAAATACTGTGCAACGACCGCCATTGTATTCTTTAGGGTCTTTGCTAAAAAAACATATATAATGTTTGGGGGTTCTATGTAATTTTCTAGCAAAAAAATTTGGAATTTTACATGTAGGAGAGAAATGTCAGAATTGGCCTGGGTCTCAGGTGGTTAACCTACAGGTAAGCCTAGACAACAGAAGCAATATGACCTGATGAAAAGATCCTGGAACAACCCACCCGATTAAAACATGATGGAAATAAACATATCAAAGGTTAATGAGTACTGGAAATGGTTCCAGACAGTCCAAATGAGAAAAATTAATTGTGTAACCAGCTCCCGCCATGGTATACCCGAAGCGTGGGCCTAATTTCTGGGAGAGCGTCCATGTACATCCTCCTGTGCATGCAGGGCGCGTTCTGTGATCAGCGAGTCAATGAGACTTGGCTGATCACAGATAGGAGTAAGGGGCCGTTCCCAGTCCCTTACGACATGATCAGTTGTCAGTCAATGACAGCTGATCATGTGATGTAAACAGGTCGTAATCCCCTATTTTTTTTCCTCATGCTGACAGCTTCTGCAGTGCCCACCAGGGTCACCTGCCAGTGCATATCAGTGCTGCCTATCAGTGCCCACCAGTGCTACCTATGAATGCCCACCAGTGCCACCTATCAGTGCCCATCAGTGCTGCCAATCAGTGTCTCATCATCAGTGCCACCTATCAGTGCTGCCTATCAGTGTCACCTACCAGTGACCATCAGTGCCGCCAATCAATAGCACCCATCAGTGCCCCCTATCAGTGCCCACCAGTGCTGCCTCATCAGTGCTATTAGTGCCAATCAATGCCGCCTTATCAGTGCAGCCTATCAGTGCTAATCAGTGCAGCATCATCAGTGCACATCAATGAAGGAGAAAATGTACCTGTTTGCCAATTTTTATAACAAACTGTAAAACAGTTTTGTTTGTTTTTTCAAAATTTTCAGCTGTTTTTTAGTTTTTTTTTTTTAGCAAAAATAAAAAAAACCCAGAAGTGATTAAATACCACCAAAAGAAAACTCTATTTGTGTGAAAAAAAAATGATAAAAATTACATTTGGATATAGTTGCCTGACCGCGCAATTGTCATTCAACGGAGTGACATCGCTGAAAGTTGAAAATTGGCCTGTTTGGAAGTAGGTTTAAGTGCCCAGTAAGCAAGTGGTTAAATACCAATAATTTCTTCCAGTTATTGGGCTAAATAAGTGGTGTTTCAATATTTATAAAAATACATATTAATCAGGTTAGTCAATTGTAGTGGTACCCCCGTAGGGGCTGCTGATTAACTCAATACCCCACTGGCTACCCCGACTCTGTGGATCCTCTCTTACCTCTGACACCTCGGGTTCCATATTGTAAAGTGATGCTATCAATGAGAATCAGACAATGAGTTACTGAACCAATTAAGTAAATTTACTGTAATATATATGCAGAACATAAAAGAAAGTGCAATTCAGTATAGACAGTAAGTAACAATTGACAACATAACATATAAGCCTTAGAATTGTAGATCAAACAATTACCATAATGTGTGTATGCAAACCGGCAAGCAATGGGATAGGCGTCCTTACATTAAACATATATATTAAGCACCTTCCCTCCAACCCCAAAGCATACACACCAACTCTGCAAGAAATGCTATGAACATGCACTAATACTAACATATATATATATATATATATATATATATATATATATATATATATATATATATATATATATATATATATATATATATATATATATATATATATATATATATATATATATATATATATATGTATATATATATATATATATATATATATATATATATATATATATATATGGTACTCAAGGGCTCCCCCTAGGTTGTAATGCAATGTAATAATGCAAAAATAAACTATGATGCTTAGTGAAAGATAATAGAAGTCTCTTGTTTTCTTGATCTTCAGCTAGTTTAGGATATTAGACTGCAGTATTTGTAAATACAAATAGGGAAACAAGTTAGCAGCAGACTATAGAATGATAGTTGTGTACTTGTGACAAAAGGCAGTTATGATAATTCCTCCTTAGCAGTGAATGTGATGCAACATTATTAACTTTATAGCACATGGAAAGGTAACCCTGTAGCTCCGCTGTGTGCAGTCTATGGATAAGCAAGATCACTTCTGTGGGACTACAAGTCTCACCCGCAGTCTGTCACTATCTAACACAGCAACAGTGCACTATATTGATCTGGGCAATTGCCCGCTCACCACAACAGGCCCAGATGTCTGTAAGGCTCCTTTCCTGGTATCTCAGTCCCGATTCAAGCTGGCGCCGTCACACCGCACCACTCCTTCTGATGACTGTAATTCAGGAAACCTTTAGAAGTCTTTGGTTCTCTGGTCCATCCACACACTGATCCAGCTAACTGTGCTCTGAAGCTCCTCAGATGCCAAACGATTCCGCTCAGCTCGTTCCAGGCCGCAATCCGTCGGTCACACACAGACCTCACTGCAGGTAGGCTTTGAATGGAGTCTCAAGAGGCTGGGAAAATGGCGGCGCTGTCCCTTTTATTTGACTACCCAGCAGGCTATTCTGTGACCTGGCCTTGTGGGTAGGTGAACTGGGCATTATGGGTCAGTAGTTCCAGGCTGAGTTTAAACACCTCAGTCACTTCCTCATTGAACTATATCCCCAACAATGCTTTGTGGGATGGCTTTACAGAAACCAAACAAAGGTCTTAAACATTGCATAGAATAGAAAGGACACCAGAGGGAGCCAAACTTACTTGTAACCACTACAAATGTAATGCTTATTTTAACAATGCATGGCTACACACTCCCCCTACTTAAACTCTTTGGTCCCCAAAGATATGAAGGTTAACTCTGTCCAGCTGAAAGGAAAAAATAAGTCATTAATTCCTAATCCTACTCTAAATTCGCCAAATATCGACACACTGTTGGATTCTCTCAACACAACTGGTACATGCCATCAGTGAGTTCATAATCAAATTTTGAACAGGCCAGGGCAAGTGCCGTGTCCCACCCGTTGGTGCCAGAGGTCAGAAAAGAGTCTCCCCCTACCCAATTAACAGTGGGGGTGTAGCTTCAGGAGTTAGTCTACGAAAAGTATGAATCTGCTTTTCAGAACTCTCTCCCAGTGTGTCATACGAGAGTCTCTTGGGGGGGTGCACATCCCGCCTTAACCGCATGGGTGAATAAGTTCCAACAGGCTGTATGCAGTCTTTAACTGTCTCCTTGACTTCATTCCGAGCACTCAAGTCAATGAACAGGTCTTTGGTTGCAGTCATAGGAACTTGCATTGACTCCTTAAGTTCAGGAACTGGCAATACCACACTGGAGAAATCTATCAGATCTTCAGTCTTTTGCTCAGAAACAACTGCTTCCACATTCTTCCTTGGTAACATTTCCTGCAACTCTTGCCCAAGGGACCTACGGACCATCTTTCGTTATTCTACTGACCGTGACAGTACCAAATTGCCGCTATCCTTTGATCTTTGAGGTTCTACTCTGACGGGTGCTTCTGGCTGTGGCGGCATAGCTCTTATGCCCCGTACACACGGTCGGAAAATCCGACCACAAAATCCATCGGATTTTTTCCGACGGATTTAGTCCGACACTGGTGTTGCATTCTGAACGTGGTGACGTTTGTTGCCTACGACGGGACTACGTAGAGGCTAGTAGCCAATAGCTTTGGTCTTGTAATGTGATCTGAGCATGCGTGGGACTTTGTCCGTCGAAATTCGCTACACACGATCGGAATTGGTGTGATCGGACTTTGTTGTCGGAAAATTTTTAGAGCAGGAGATACAACTTTGTCCGTCGGACAATCCGATGGAAAATGTCCGATGGTGCCTACACACGGTCGGAATTTCCGACAACATTGACCGATAGGGCAGAATCCATCGGAAAATCCGACCGTGTGTATGGGGCTTAAGAGTTTCCATCTCTCGGATTCTCTCCCTTATTCCTTTCAAAGGACTGGCTATTGACCCTTCTTCCTCAGACCAAAACCAGGTAGGCATATCATCATCCTCCACCTCTCTTCTTGTCTGTGAGGATGAAGGCATCAAATTAGGAGCTTGAGAATACACATACTACTCCCCAAACTCATTATGTTCTTCACTTACCTCCTTTTCCCTTGACAAAGGCACTGGACTAAGGGTTTGAGACTACCCATAATCTTCTCCAAACTCGTCATTTTCTTGATCCATTACTTCAGCCTAAGTTGGTATTTCCTTCTGTGAGCATGTGCGAGGTGGAGTTGGCTTTTGAAGGGGTAATTTAGGTGCTTGAGGTACCCTCACTGCATCTGACAGTGGTAATAAGTGATTCCGGTGCCACATCTTTCTTGGCCCTGTCTCCCCTTCAGATCTAATCTGATACACCGGTAGACCGGAAATTTGTTTACACACATTATAAGGCTGTGGCCTCCACCGATCTGCCAGTTTGTGCTTTCCAAGAACGCCCAAGTTCTTCAGTAACACCCGATCACCTGGTTGTAAATCCTGAATTTTTACTCTTGCATCAAAATTTCTCTTATTTCAGGATTCCCTGATAGCAGCATGTTCCACTGCTTTCTCATAGGCCTGTCGCAGATTCTTTGGCAGTCTGTTTACATATCCTTTATGCAACGTTATTGGAGTATCGTCCAAGGAGGTGCCAAAGCCAAGTCAGCGGGAAGTCTAGCTTCTCTCCCGAACATAGGACGGTAAGGAGAGTAACCGGTGGCATAACTCTCAGTACAATTATAGGCATGAACTAATGCGGCTATGTGGTTCCCCCAATGCTGTTTCTTACTTTACAATATGGAACCCGAGGTGTCAGAGGTAAGAGAGGATCCACAGAGTCGGGGTAGCCAGTGGGGAATTGAGTTAATCAGCAGCCCCTACGGGGGTACCACTACACTTGACTAACCTGATTAATATGTATTTTTATAAATATTGAAACACCACTTATTTAGCCCAATAACTGGAAGAAATTATTGGTATTTAACCACTTGCTTACTGGGCACTTAAACCTACTTCCAAACAGGCCAATTTTCAACTTTCAGCGATGTCACTCCGTTGAATGACAATTGCGCGGTCAGGCAACTATACCCAAATTTAATTTTTATCATTTTTTTCACACAAATAGAGCTTTCTTTTGGTGGTATTTAATCACTTCTGGTTTTTTTTTTATTTTTGCTAAAAAAAAACAACTAAAAAACAGCTGAAAATTTTGAAAAAACAAACAGAACTGTTTTATAGTTTGTTATAAAAATTGGCAAACAGGTACATTTTCTCCTTCATTGATGTGCACTGATGATGCTGCACTGATTAGCACTGATAGGCTGCACTGATAAGGTGGCATTGATTGGCACTGATAGCACTGATGAGGCAGCACTGGTGGGCACTGACAGGGGGCACTGATGGGAGCTATAGATTGGCGGCACTGATGGTCACTGGTAGGTGACACTGATAGGCAGCACTGATAGGTGGCACTGATGATGAGACACTGATTGGCAGCACTGATGGGCACTGATAGGTGGCACTGGTGGGCATTCATAGGTATCACTGGTGGGCACTAATAGGCAGCACTGATATGCACTGGCAGGTGACCCTGGTGGGCACTGCAGAAGCTGTCAGCATGAGGAAAAAAAATAGGGGATTACGACCTGTTTACATCACATGATCAGCTGTCATTGACTGACAACTGATCATGTCGTAAGGGACTGGGAACGGCCCCTTACTCCTATCTGTGATCAGCCAAGTCTCATTGACTCGCTGATCACAGAACGCGCCCTGCATGCACAGGAGGATGTACATGGACGCTCTCCCAGAAATTAGGCCCACGCTTCGGGTATACCATGGCGGGAGCTGGTTAAACAATTAATTTTTTTCATTTGGACTGTCTGGAACCATTTCCAGTACTCATCCACCTTTGATATGTTTATTTCCATCATGTTTTAATCGGGTGGGTTGTTCCAGGATCTTTTCATCAGGTCATATTGCTTCTGTTGTCTAGGCTTACCTGTAGGTTAAAGTGGTTGTAATGGGTTTACAACCACTTTAATTCCCATTTCTCTTGCTGCTCCTGATTACACTCTCTATGTTGATCTTTTATTGTACTAAGTTTTAGCAGTGTTCCTTTTATAGGATTATTTGTGTATCACGTCCCTCATGCATAACTATATGCTTTGCTCTCTCTTGTACTTGTAAGATTCACGTTTTTACACAGTGTATGATCTTGATTGTATTTCAGAATTGAGGACTGTTTGATATGCCATATATATATGAATGAATGAATGAATGAATGATTTGTATAGCGCTGCAACTGCGAACTGAATCGCCTCGAGGCACTATATGGACTGATGCAGGGGAGGGCTGGGCTGGGGGGCAGAGTGGCAATTGCCCCCCAGGCCACCCTAACTTACGTTGAAAACGGCCGGCACCCGCTGCCTGCTGCTATTTTTACGGCTGCAGCGGTCGGCCACTGTGGCATTCCAGGAGTTGTAGTCCACATTCAAGCTCCCAAGCAGCGCAGAGGAAACTACAACCCCCAGAGACCAGAGTCTTGTAGGCAGGGTGCCCGTGACTGGCACGGGCTGCGGGGCTTGGTGCTGGCTTGCGCTGGCCGTGGCGTGCAACCTGAGCTGCCAGGTAGGAGAACCTGACACCCCCAGCTGACCCCCACACCCCCCCCCCACACACCCCATTTACCCTGCCCCAGTGATCAGGCTGCATTGGATGGACACTGGTGAGGCTGCATTGATGGGCACTGATGAGGCGACATTGATGGGCACTGATCAGGCTGCATTGAGGGGCACTGGTGAGGCTGCATTGAAAAAACAGCTGGGCATGGATGGTGAGCTGATTCGGTGGTCCAATGGGCCACTTGACTGGACTTCCCCCCAGGCCTAAGGCTGCCAGCCCTCCCCTGGACTGATGGTTCTTGATTCTTGCATTTCTACTATGCTTTACCCATAACATGCGGGTACTGACATGATCAGGTCCCTTTTGACCCGTTTGTACTTTAGTGACATGTTATTACATCTGTCGTTATGTCACATTGTGCCTGCAAAGCTAATAATAAAAAGATTAAACATAATAAATTTAAAGTTAGACTTTAGTGTCATGGAGTCAGAGATACTTTTCTTTATAGCTAGGCCCCATGTCATAAAAGTGATACCTGCATCTTAACAGTAAATACAGCATTAAAGCAGTTTTTAAGGCACATTTTCCCTATAATGTTGTTATAGTTACTAAGCAAACCAAATTGTTTGTTCTGGAGGCATGTTTATTGCATAGCACCTGGTGACATTTGTAGTAGATAGTTAAACATTTCACTCCCCCACTTCCCTTGGGCTGCTGCTTATGGGGGAAGGTAAAATGACATTTGCACTACCTGCCTGACAGGTGCATAGTTAGTAATCCACTTGTAACATAAAAATGTTCTATCTTTTGTGAAAGCACACCCAGCCCCTGGCTAAAATTCTGCACAGCACCCTTTCTATGGCTTTAATGCTGTAGTTATCACAGGAGCTCAAGGTCCGGGAAGCTGGAGGAGGTATATTGTAAAGCCCAGCTTAAATGAGGATTATGATTTATTTATTTTACACTTGCGTCACAGCATGGAAACTTATTCTAGTAAACCTAATTAGTGAGCTGTAGCTTTTTTTTTTTCAGTATATAATACTTGATATAAATGATTTAGTTACATACAGCGAGAACATCAAGCTTACTCAGAGTTACATACTCAGAGTTTATAGAAGGGTCCTCTGGGGGCATGCATTCACTCAGCATAATCTATCTATTTAGGTGTGTAATGAATAATGTAAAATAATTACAGCAACAGTGTTACAAATGCATAGTATTGAAAAAAATTCTCAAATTATTAATACAGAGCCCCCGACAGTCCTCATGGATAATGAACGACTCACTTTTATCACTGCTAGACGTCAAAGAGGCCCTTTTAAAAGCTTCAGTGGAGTATTTCCATCTTAACTCTACCTCAGTCTCCTCCCCGGTGACTCTCTGGGAGGCTTATAAGGCCGTCCTTAGGGGGCACATTATACAAATAGCTTCAAAACGTAAAAAAGAAAGACCAAAACTGCAGGCCACTATGGAATCTCGTTTGGAGTCCACCTCTGCAACTTTTAAACAATACCCTACATTGAAAAATCGCAGACTCCTCGACCAGGCTCCCACAGAACTAGACCTTTGCCTCACCGACCAAGCAGAACGGGTGTTATGCTGGTCCCGACAGCACTGGTACACCAAAGCAAACAAACCTAATGCGATGCTGGCCAGGCGACTGCAAACTTTCAACTCCAAACCCTCCCGTATTACCCTACGCACTCGACAGAACATACTTACTAGTAACCCGACCCGCATATTGGATGAGTTCCGTTTTAGACTCGCTAAACTTTACTCTGCCCAGGACCTCACAACTGAAAGAGACAGGGTTGATTTTTTGCAGCACATTTCCCTTCCGACCTTATCCCAGACACATATAGAACTGATGGACTGAGATATCCAGAAGTCCGAAGTACTGCAATGTATCAAGGACCTGAAGATAGGTAAGAGGCCTGGCCCCGACGGCTTTACGGCTCTTTATTACAGGAAAATAGCGGACGTGGTGGCCACTCCTCTGACGAATATGTTAAATGCAGTTAAAAAGGGTCAGGCACTGTCACCTGATCTCCTGACAGCAAATATAGTAATGATACCGAAACCTGACCGAGACCATTCCTCTTGGGCCAATTTTCGGCCCATATCGCTAATCAATATCGATATGAAGATCCTCACCAAAATCCTGGCCAATCGGTTGAACTCCTTTCTCCCCCGCTTAATCAAAAAGGATCAGGTTGGCTTTATTCCACTTAGACAAGCAGGGGACGCCATTAGAAGAATTATTCAGTTACAACACCTAGCCCAGAACCGCTCTTTAGAAACCATGCTCTTGTCTCTGGATGTGAACAAAGCTTTTGACACCTTGTCCTGGCCATACCTTATGTCAGTACTCCGCCACTACGGTTTCGGCCCTTCGTTTTTGCAATGGTTGGCAGCTCTGTACGATGCCCCTCAAGCCAAAGTTAAATATTATGGGGTTGAATCCTCTATTTTTCCTATCCGGAGGCGCACTCAGCAGGGCTGCCCACTCTCGCCCCTTTTATTTGTTTTAGCCATGGAACCGTTGGCAGAGGCAATTCGTTCACATCCAGATATAAGAGGCATTCTGATTGCAGGTTCTGACCATAAGATTTCTTAATTTGCGGACGACATTTTGCTGACGTTGACATCATCCAGAATCTCCTTACCAAACCTGTTCTCTCTCTTAGACTCCTTTGCCTCTCTCTCAGGCTTAAGAGTTAACCCCACAAAGTCAAAGACAATGTCTGTAAATCTTTCCCCGTCAGAACTCGCCTCCTTAAAAGCAAATTTTTCGTTTCAATGGCTTCCCTCGCTCCCATACCATCGGTATATGCCTCACTCCCAAATACGACGGTCTATACCAGGCTAACTCCCCCCCCCCTCTTTCGCAAGCTTACCGACTCCCTATCTTCCTGGTATCACCTCCCGCTCTCCTGGTTCGGCAGAATCTCTGCTGTCCGCATGACTTACCTTCCAAAATTGCTCTATCTTTTCCGAGTGTTACCAGTCCCTGTTCCGTCTCATATGCTGATAATCCACCAGAGAAAATTGATAAAATTTAGATGGGGTTCAACTCGACCACGGATTGATAAACATATATTATATGCCAGGCGGATCAACGGTGGCTTCTCGGTTCCTAACCTTAAGGCCTACTATTCAGCAGCAAACATCACCCCTTTAGCCCACCTCCACGATACTCATCAAATGCCTCTATGGGCCACGATGGACCTAGTTGATTCCCACCCTATTCCTATCCCTTCAGTACCATGGCGGCCTCCTCAGAATCGCCCACGAAGGTTTGGCCCATGTTTAGCCCATACCCTTCGTATATGGGATTCCCTCAAGTACTCTGCAGGGCTACTATCTCCCCATTTACCATTACTGCGCCTTACCCACTGCCCATTATTCCCCCCAGCTGTGAAAATCCTAAGCAATTCTCCTGGTGGGCAGAAAATGGATTTACTGATGTTCATTCTCTGTTCACCCCTATGAGAATTCTCTCGTTTGAGGCCCTAAGATCATCCCATGATATTCCACTTAGGGAGCATTACAGTTACCTTCAAATTCGACATTTCTTGCAATATCTTACAAAGACTCAATCGACTCCATGTACCCTGACCCCTTTCGAAACTATTTGCAGGGCCCGACCCCACTCTTCAGGATTAATATCCTTAATTTACTCTTCCATTATCTCCTCTAGGAAACCCCCAGTGAGCACATATCACCTTCAATGGGAGAAAGACTTGGCTAGAAGTTTGGATCCTGAGGATTGGCAGAGCATGACGCTATCCCTTACAAAAAGCTCCAACAATGTACTTACCCTGGAGAATGCATATAAAGTTTTCTACAGGTGGTATTATACACCGACCAGGATAGCCGCTTTATCCCTTCTTACTCTCCTAATTGTTTCCGAGGATGCGGATTGGAAGACACAATGGCCCACATTTGGTGGACATGTCCTAAGGTTTGCAGACTATGGGTCAGGGTCTACACCCTTTTACGTAATATGCTCCATTCTAATCTCAAAAGAGATCCTTATGAAGCCCTCTTATGTAAGCCCACTCCTGAACTTTTCCGCTCAGAACGACAATTGGCTCAGCACCTCTTTAATGCTACCAAATTGACCATCGCAAAGGCCTGGAAAACTCCTGCATTCAGCTTTGAGGCAGTTAAAAACCGCATGAACGACACCATGATAAACGAAAAGCTATCATCCTTCACCTCTGATACTCATGATAAATTCCTCAATGTTTGGCGCCCCTGGATAGCATACCATCAGCCCTCTAGATTCAACACCCAACTTCTCTCAATATAACTGGTTTCTGGATGCACCCCCCTCACTAATGGAACTCTTCTCCCTCCTTTTTCTATCTCTCTGTCTTTTTCCTTATTTTCTTCTCTCTGCAGGTCCGCTTTTTTATGACTCGCAGACTACCCAACCTTTACCTTTCCTTGCATACTTGCCCTCGAGACTCCTGATTATATGGAGCCAGGCTACTGTTGACATTCATCATATAGTAAAATGTGGCGGACAAAGTAGCCATGAGCTAAGGAAGCACATAAAGGACTATCTTTGGTTCGTTGATAGACTTTTAATTGTACTGTTCTGCGGATAGTCGCTACATATTGTCCTCTTTATCTCACCAAATATTATGTTATGTATGCAACGTCCCACTGTTGGGACCTTTTTTTTACTGTAACTCTCGATGCCTCTGTTATATACTTGTCATCGTCTGTTATGTATTCTTTCAATAAAACATTTGTAAAAGAAAAAAATTCTCAAATTTATTTTTCTGCTGTGTTTTTGAGCAACACATAACATTTTTATATTCTGAATAGATTTTTTATGTAACCAAGTTCTCAGATTGCATCTTCTAAAAAAGCTTTTTAATATGTGTGTAGAGTATTTCATCTTCAGGAGTGTATCTCAGTCATACAGTTCTTATCTGTTTGCAGGTGGCTCTGGTGAGTAGGAATGCGTGAATTTGCCTAGGTTCAAGCTTGCGGGCGGTTAGTCGAATTCACAGCGAGATCAGCGAAATCCGAACTTAGAGTCAAACGCAATTAAAGTCCTATGAAAGGGGAATCTTGATGCTGAATTCTGGCATTTTCAGGGCTAATGGACTGGCTCTTCTCAAAAACAGGGCAGGCGAGCTGGGTACTGCCAAGGGGGAAAAAAACAATCTAAGGAAATTAAAAATACTATACCGTTTCCATCGAGAAAGGGTCCTTTAAATTTAGACTTTAAAGAAGTTATAGGAAAAACACCAATCCTTTAAATTACATGCTTCAGAGATGCATTTAAGCTCTGTGTGGTTTTACAGAACAGTTTGATTTTTACAGACAGCATCAGTGACACTATATTCTGGTATCACATATTTGGAAGATTCTTGCAAATACATGCTGATATCCAGGGGCATTGCTAGGTCTACAAAAGATCTGGGGCTAAAGCCCATAGCAGCGTAGTAAAGAAAGTCATACGCTTGCGTGGGCATACACATGTATATACAGTAATATACGTGTGTGTGTGTATATATCCCCAGAGAGCCCCTCACTTACATCAGGGTCCCCAGAGAGCCCCCCACTTACATCAGGGTCCCCAAAGAGCCCCCCACTTACATCAGGGTCCCCAGAGAGTGCCCCCTTACATCAGGGTCCCCAGAGAGCCCCCTATTACATCAGGGTCCCCAGAGAGCCTCCACCTTACATCAGGGTCCCCAGAGAGCCTCCCCCTTGCATCAGGGTCCCCAGAGAGCCTCCCCTCCCCTTGGGGACCCCTGCAGAGACTCTGGGCTATGGGCCCCAGATTCGGGGCTATAGCCCCAAAAGCCACCCCCTAGCAACGCCACTGCTGATATCCCTCCTCCTCCTATGTCCTTGAAGGAGGGATTTCAGCATGCATTTGCAAGAATCTTTTCGGGCTGCATGGTACGCAGGTGACCAACATATTTTGGTTGGGAGAGGTGGGTGAGAGACCCTATTTTGTTTTTGAGTATTCTGACAGTTTAATGTTTTTGTAGTTGGTGTATTCTAAGCACCAAAAAAAATGTGTGTGCTATTTTTTTTTTTTTTTTTTTTTTAAATAAACAGAAACTTTTTTTTTTTTAAATTGAATTAACTTTTTTTTTTTAAATTGAATTACACCGAATGCAGTTGTTAAACGTATTTACACTGCCTAAGTGGAAGAGAAGATCAGAGGTAATACTAACCAGTGACAATGAGGATCTATCAAACTAAGCGCTTTGGACCTGAAAACATAGCAGGGTATTAACCTCTGGCGTCTGTACCTGTCAGCATGGGTGTGTTGCATAGCACTGTTTGTAGTGATTTCACATGAATGTTTTTCTTAGGAATACAGACACAAAAACATACAAAGAAAACATACATTTTCTGAAGGGATTTCCTTTATAGCTTTTCGAAAGAAACTGTGTGTTTAATCTTACTGTTTATCAATAGAATAGTTTTAGATATATTATGTAGGAGTTTTAAGAGAATTTAGTAAGTGCCCTTGAAGTTTCTTTGATATTTTTCAGTGTTTTTTACACTTAGTGTCAGTTCACACTACAAAGACTTGGGATCCGACTTGTCAGCCCTCAAGTCGCCCCAAGTCGATTGACATTAGGAATTACATTATAGTTAATGAGATCCGTCTTAAGCCCCATACACACGGTCGGATTTTCCGATGGATTCTGTCCTATCGGACAATGTTGTCGGAAATTCCGACCGTGTGTAGGCACCATCGGACAGTTTCCATCGGATTGTCCGACGGACAAAGTCCTATCTCCTGCTGGATAGATTTTTTGACAACAAAGTCCGATCACACCAAATCCGATCGTGTGTAGCGAATTCCGACGGACAAAGTGCCACGCATGCTCAGATCACATTACAAGACCAAAGCTATTGGCTACTAGCCTCTACGTAGTCCCGTCGTAGGCAACAAACGTCACCACGTTCAGAATGATCGGATTTTCCGACAACTTTGTCCGACCGTGTGTATGCAACACCAGTGTCAGACTAAATCCGTCGGACCAAATCCGATGGATTTGGTGGTCGGATTTTCCGACCGTGTGTATGGGGCTTTAATGTACACTACTGAAGTCGCTCCGACTTCAGAAAAGGTTCCTGTACTATTTCAAGGCGACTTCTAGGCGACTTGTACCCATAGAATTCAATGGAAGACGCCTTCAAGTCGGGTCCTCATCTATAGTGAAGCGACTTTACAGGAAAAAGAAAATAATTTACCCAGGAAGAGAACAGGAACAACAATTACGTCACAAGAGCTGATTAGCTTTGATTGGCCACAGTCATTCAAAGTGACGCTGAAGTCGCCTCCAAATCGCCTTGCAAAGTGGCGCTGTAAGTCGGATTGCCCCTGTGTGAACCGACACTTACAAAGCAGCATTTCCTAGTATTTGATTTCACTTCACAGAATGTTTATAAATAGCACAGATAATCATTTTTACATATTTTGAAAATGTAATTAATTTTTTACATTTAGCGTTACAGCAGCATCCCAATCTGATTGATTTCTGTTTGAAAAAGGGCTTTTTTGGGTAGCTTTGGCAGCAACACCTGATTTCTTTATCAAGCAGTAATAGGCCTGAATTGACAGGTGGAAGTAGTAGCCACAAAAGATCTAAAAGCTGTAGAAAGGTTTACTCTTTAAAAAATAAGCTAAAACTCATAACTTCATACAAATTGGCCAGTGCCACAACATTTTAATAGAAATGCTTGTGAATTTCTTCTCCGCAGTACCACGCTGCCTTGCACTATAAGTTTAATATGTCAAAACAGAGTAGACAATAACACTTAAAACCCACAACCCCACACTTGTGTGTGTGTATATATATAGTATCTCACAAAAGTACACTCCTCACATTTTTGTAAATATTTTATTATATCTTTTCATGTGACAACACTGAAGTAATTACACGTTGCTGTATGTAAAGTAGTGAGTGTACAGCTTGTATAACAGTGTAAATTTGCTGTCCCCTCAAAAAGAATCAACACACAGCCATTAATGTCTAAACCGCTGGCAACAAGTGAGTACACCCCTAAGTAAAAATGTTCAAATTGGGCCCAAAGTGTCAATATTTTGTGTGGCCACCATTGTTTTCCAGCACTGCCTTAACCCTCTTGGGCATGGAGTTCACCAGAGCTTCACAAGTTGCCACTGAAGTCCTCTTCCACTCCCCCATGACGACATCACGGAGCTGGTGGATGTTAGAGACCTTGCGCTCCTCCACCTTCTGTTTGAGGATGCCCCACAAATGCTCAATAAGGTTTAGGTCTGGAGACATGCTTGGCCAGTCCATCACCTTTACCCTCATCTTCTTTAGCAAGGCAGTGGTCGTCTTGGAGGTGTGTTTGGGGTCATTATCATGTTGGAATTCTGCCCTGCGGGCAGCCCAGTTTTTGAAGAGGGGGGATCATACTCTGCTTCAGTATGTCACAGTACATGTTGACATTCATGGTTCCCTCAATGAACTGTAGTTCCCCAGTGCTGGCAGCACTCATGCAGCCCCAGACCATGACACTTCCACCACCATGCTTGACTGTAGGCAAGACACACTTGTCTTTATACTCCTCACCTGATTGCCACCACACACGCTTGACACATCTGAACCAAATAAGTTTATCTTGGTCTCATCAGACCACAGGACATGGTTCCAGTAATCCATGTCCTTAGTCTGCTTGTCTTCAGCAAACTGTTTGCGGGCTTTCTTGTGCATCATCTTTAGAAGAGGCTTCCTTCTGGGATGACAGCCATGCAGACTAATTTGATGCAGTGTACGGTGTATAGTCTGAGCACTGACAGGCTGACCCCCCGCCCCTTCAACCTATGCAGCAATACTGGCAGCACTCATACATTTATTTCCCAAAGACAACCTCTGGATATGACGCTGAGCATGTGCACTCAACTTCTTTGGTCGACCATGGCGAGGCCTGTTCTGAGTGGAACCTGTCCTGTTAAACCACTGTATGGTCTTGGCCACCGTGCTGCAGCTCAGCTTCAGGGTCTTGGCAATCTTCTTATAGCCTAGACCATCTTTATGTTGAGCAACAATTCTTTTTTTTTAATTTGAAAATTTTTATTAAGGTTTATCATATACAAAACACAAAGAGAACAAAAGTAACGTATACAACGATAGAGAATCATACAGTTGAGCCATTAAACAGACAAAATAAAAGCATCACAGCAGCTTGTCAAAGTAACCGTTTATGTTATCTCAATCAACGAGTACCCATTCCTGCAGATCAGTATGTAAAGGTCCATTGTTCCCCGGCCTTCCGTGACAGTGAGTCAGGGTTAGAAGAAACCTGAGAACCTCTTGCTCCTAGGAGCCCCAATTGGGATCCTGCTGCACCCCAGGAGTCAAGGACCCAGAGCCATCTCATGTATAATGAACCCTGGGTCAGTGTCAGAGCGGAAGTGGTGAAATAATAGTCACCACAAGGCTACAGATTCAGTTAAAGTGCCGGGAGTCCAATCCGCAATATAGCATGAGGGCGAACGTACTCGCCAAGAGAGGCGACAAACCCAAAAAAAAAAATAAAAAAAAAATAAAAGGGGGAGAGAAAAACGTGTGAGGGGACAGAAAAGAAAGAAGGAAAGTAAAGCCATACTCATCCATTCGAGCTTCGGGAGTTCAGAGCTTCTGGGGGTACTCCAGGTATGAGGGAGATATTACAAAAGGATGCCCAAGGTTCCCAAATGTCCCTGAATTGGTCAGTTTTGTCATTGAGTTTAGCAACAATTTGTTCTTGAACCATGACCCATGTTACCTTTCTTTTAAACATCTGAAAGGAGATGATATGTGTCTTCCAGGCCTTGGCGATTGTCATTTTAGCACCTAAAAATAAGAACAAAGACAACCTCTGGGAGGATTTGGATAGCTTCGGAATCTGAAAATTAAATAACGCCCACCGAGGGTGCGGTGCAACTGTAGTGCCCGATATTGAGCTAATAGTGCGGAAAACTTTGTGCCAAAATGATCGTATGCGGGGACAAGTCCACCAAATATGGATCATTGAGCCTTCCAGCCCGCAGCCTCGGAAACATACCGGTGATGTGCCTGGGAATACAGTCGCTAGCCTGGAAGGGACATAGTACCATCGTAAAGCCCCATACACACGCTCGGACAATCCGCGGACCAGGTCGGTCGGACTTTGTCCGACGTACTTTGTCCGATGTTGGTGTTGCGTACACACGGTCGGACTACGTTGTCGGAATATCCGGTCTGGAAGAACGTCGTGACGTAAGTCGTCGTCCACGAGATTACAAAAGGGAAGTTCAGCACCACGTCAGGCACCCGTTGGGCTCCTTCTGCTGATCCCGTGTTTATCGAGAGTTAGTGGAAGTTTGGTGACTTAAGATTCGCGCTTCTCAGTTTTCTGACTCAGATCGTTACTGCTCTTCAGTTTGTGCTTGTCGTGCGTATCTGTTTATTAGTGCGTGTAGTCAGTTCGCATTTGTTGGTCATTGCGGCCTATATCTTGATATAGGACGCTTTGATTTGCACTGCTTATTGTCTGCTCGTTGCTGGTATTCACTTCGTTCTTTCAGGCCTTGCTGTTTATCGGTGCTTTCTGTTTGTCCGTTCTGACCAGCCGACCTTTTGTGACCTTCTGAGCGATGTTTCCCGTGCGTACTCGTCGCCGAGTTCGTGCTGTACGCGGAATTGGTGTCGGGCTTTTAGCTTTGAGCCAAGACCCGTCCATGAACAGAGTGACGAGGACTATGTGGACCAAGAATTGGTTGCTTCAGCGTGACCAGTTCTCGCACATGCCTTTGCTTCGTGAGATCCGGGAGAATAATCCTGATGATTTCAGGAACTTTCTCAGGATGACGGACCCCGATTTTCACCGTCTTTTGGCTTTGCTGACCCCCTTTATCAGCCGGCAGGATACCTGCATGAGACAAGCCATTACTCCGGAGCAGAGGCTTGTTGCCACGTTGAGGTACTTGGCGACAGGGAGAAGTCTTCAGGATTTGAAGTTCTCTTCAGGTATCTCTCCCCAGGCCCTGGGAATCATTATTCCAGAGACCTGTTCTGCCATCATTCAGGTCCTGCAGGAGGACTATATTAAGGTAACATTTATACTTTACTATTCCCTTCTATGTATGCTCTGTTTGCTAATGACTTGTATTTTTGACCTCCTTCCCTAATTCCCATGATTGCAATATGTTCTAATATGCTGTGCCCCTTTTCTCCTTCATGCATTTTTCCCTTCACTTACCTCCCCAGCATGCTCTTCTGCCCCAATAGACACCTATGGCCTAGTCACTTAAGCAATGTCTTTTGTCTGCTGCATAGTATTGTTTGCCCCAAAACACCCCCTAAAATATGCACAAATGTTTGCTGTGTGGTTTACTTCATGTAGAGCCCCCTTTTTTTTTTCTTTGGGGGGGGGGGGGGGGGGGGCAAACTCATTAGGAACCCCCTCCCCCAACTGCTCTGTCAGATGGTACCAATCCTTTATCTGCTGGCTTTCCCAAGGTCCATACACACTATATACCTACCTCTTTATAGTGCGCATCTTTAGGGATGAATTCAGCAAAGCATGTAGTGCAAGGGGCTGCCTCCATACATTCCATTTCCTATTTTTTTGTCTTCTTTCCCTCCTATTAGCTTGCTTGGTAATTTAATAATGTCACACTGTGCCTGCTTTTTTTTGGGGGGGGGGTGGGAGGGGGGGGGGGGGGGAGGGGGGGGGGGGGGGGGGGGGGGAGGCTGGGGGCGGGGGGAGGGGGGGGGGGGGGGTCCTTTTTGGGGGGGGGGGGGGGGGGTTGAAATGTTATTTGATCTTTCCTGTGGCCTGCCAATAGTGTTAAGTACAGAGGGTCTGGCCAAACTAGCCCACATTATTGAGCCATTTGCCAATCAATGAAGTGCAGAGGGTTAGCTGTCCACCCCCCCCCCCCCCCCCCCCCAAAACCCTAGTTATTGCCAATGTCCCATCAGAAGTGGGGGGATTGATGGGGGGGTGAGTAATCTGTGAAGGGGAGCCTCTACTTTTCTGTGCAAATACTTTCCAGCCTCCAATTTTATACAATGCTCTTGTTCCAAGATGTTGATTGTCTAATCTGCTTGCAATGTTTAGGTGCAAAGTGACTAATTTTTTTTTCTTGTTTCACTCCACAGTTCCCTTCCACGCCACAGGAATGGCAGACTGTGGCCTCCCACTTTGCCAGCCGTTGGGACTTTCCTAACTGCGGAGGGGCAATTGATGGGAAACACGTCCGCATCGTCCCACCGCCCAACTCGGGGTCCTACTATTATAATTATAAAGGGTTTAATAGTGTAGTGATGTTGGCGGTGGTGTCGGCAACATACGAGTTTATGTATGTGGACGTGGGGATGAACGGCCGGATATCGGATGGTGGGGCCATTACGCACACGGAGTTCTACTGGCGTCTCCAAAGTGGCAGTCTGTGCTTGCCACCTCCAGAGGAGAATGCCGAAGGACTCCCCTTCGTCTTTGTCGCAGATGAAGCGTTTGCGTTGACTCCCCATGTGATGAGGCCGTTCCCGATGAGGACCCTCACCCCGGACCAGAGGGTCTTCAACTACAGGCTGTCCAGAGCCAGAAGAGTTGTGGAGAACGCTTTTGGCATCCTGGCCAGCCGCTTCCGCCTGTTCCTGACGGCATTTAACTTGGCGGAATACAAACTGAACCACATAGTTCTTGCCTGTTGCATATTGCACAACTTCCTCAAAAGACATAACAGGAACTATGTGGTGCCCGTTGGCCCAGATGTGGAGGGCCCTCCAAATGCGGAACTCACAGCCCTTCGAGTGGCACGTCCAGGCTTGCCCCCTCTAAATGCCCGTGTTGTCCGGGACCAATATATGGAGTACTTTGTGGGTAGGGGGGCCATTGCTCTGCCTGACGATGTGTGAGAGGCATTTTTTAATAAATCTGATATTTTAACCAACCTATGATTTCTTGTCATTTCAGTCTTCTTTTTAGCTTATTTTACTTTGACATTTTTTCCCTTTGCCTTCGACAGTGGGAATGCACTTTCTGGGCAAAAGGAGGTAACAGTCTCTTCTTCCCAAAAAGATTATTCTCATGTTGTGTGTTTGCTACCTAATCTTTGGTCTAGAGAAGGTTTGTACTGCTTAACTGACACCCAAAATACTCCTTTTCATCACCAGGTCTGACATGTGTGTATTCTCCAAAATGCTGTGCTCCGTGTTTTCGTACAAAGCACTGTGGGTGTCATTTACATAAGTCAAATCCGCTATGCTCTACAAGTGCATTGAAAAAGTTCCCAGGGAAAGAAAATTGGAGTGCAAAGTGGATTTGCCTTTAGTAAATAACACCCATTGCCCCCCATATCCTTTTCATTTTACATACATAATGCATTGTGTTTTTTAAATAAGGAAGCCACACATTTAGAAAAATAAAAGTTTACTAGGAAAACATTCCCAAGTGCGTTTACAATCTTCACGCCAAAACTGACAACATCTTGGTTATTTACAACATTGTTTACAAACATTCCGCAATTGGTAAAACCAGGCATGGAGCAAAACAGAACCTAGGAACTTGGAAAGTTCAACTTTGTAAAGTGAAGACAAGATCAGACATGACTATATGTTCAAAGTGTGTTTGATCTTGCCTTCATCACATGGGGGGGGGGGGGTCACCCCCGAAAAGTGGAAATTTGGAACATGCACACAATTTGGGTCTGAAAATGGTCATTAGATGGGAAAACACATGCCTAGAAGCTTCAAAAGTGCCATTTTCCATCATGGGGATGAATGGACGTTTTTTTTGGGGTGCAACCCCATAACCACAACCACAATAGTAGTTCGTAAAGTGTTTGCACCCCCAAAAAAACGTTGCCATTCATCCACCAGGGTGGGAGCTAGCACATGTGGACACAATGTGTGCATGTTCCAAATTTCAGACAGTTTTTAAGTTGCAAATGTGTTCAGAAGCAGGCACAAATGTGTGTTAATTACTTGGTGCGTTTTCATATTTTTTCCTAAAACATCAATGATGTTCTTCAATTTTTGTTGAACATCATTGATGTTTTGCTTTATGTAATCTAGATCTCGATTGCAGACCATTATCTCTCCGATGAGTACGTGGGCACTCTCTGTGGTAAAGTGCGATTTTTTCTTCCACAACATCCACGTCACCTAAAAACCACAAACAAACAAAAATGGGGTGTTGGAAATGAGGCAGCCATACATAGATTAGCTTACCAGTAGCTGTGTTCTCCCACACTCACCTGTTGTGGTGACAATTTCTCCAAGTTCGATGATCTCTCCTTCCTCCTCCTCCTCCTCCTCTGCTTCTGCTCTTTCCCCTTTTTTGGGAGGTGTTGGTTTGGGGGTTTCCTCAGACGGCCCAAGTTTTCGCTCCCCTATGAGAATGTCCAAAAGGAAGATTTAGCAACACAAACTATTGAGGGCAGAAATAGGAAATGACAAACATTGCTTGAAAGTGACGGACACTATTTTAGTTTGGCCAGTTACAAATGTCAACTACATGAATGTAGTCACTTTGTAAAGGTGCTAAACTGACTAGCTTTTTGGTAGAAGTTTGTGTGATGGAGACCCCCCTCTAGTATCCACTGGAGCACATGTGTGGAAAAGCATAATAAAAAGGGGGTTTGGGTGTCCCAGCACTAGTGCTCTCGAGTCCAGATGGGTAAACAGCTACTGGGTGACCTCTCCTTTACATTGAATAAATTGGCTTTACATTCTGGATGACATTTCTAGGGAGAACAAACTTCCTTTCCCCCAAAAAAAAACACCAAACATCGTATTATAAGTGGCCGCACGATCGAGGTTGCGTACGATCGAATGGACACACACACGACCATGACAGTGGCAGAAAGATCGAGGCTGAGTACGATCGAATGCACAGACGAACATGAAAGTGGCCATTTTGGAATGTACAACTTTGTAAAAATCAAACCACATGGAGCAGTATGCAAGCAAGAAATCAAACACAAAACACAACTACTTACTTTTTTGAAGAACTCTCTTGATCTTTCTGTACTGATCGGCCTCCCTCAGTTTCAGGTCTGACCAGCGTTTCCTCAGTTGCTCCTTGGATCGTTGTACCCCAAAATGATTGTACAGCCTTCTCACAACTTTAGACATGATCTTGGCCTTGCGGACATTGGGGTTGAGGTAAGGCCCATACTTCCCATCATAGTCGCTCCTCTTTAATATGTCCACCATCTCCAACATTTCTCCAAATGACATATTGGAGGCCTTGAATTTCAGGCTCCGGGATCGGGACGTTTGTGCCTCCGGACTTTCCTCGTCCACCTCCTCGTTGGTGGGATATTTGGGGCGCACCTGCTGTGTCCCCGCCATGTGCTCTCCCGCCATGTGCTCTCCCCACTGCGCCGTAAAGAGAAGGGGTGGGGAATAGACGTTGGTACATAACTAGCCTAGACTGATTAGAAAGATCGTCAGGGGCGGGCGGCGCTCCGGCGCATGCGCACTCGCGGCTCAGCGCTCCGACATGCGCATGCGCACTGTATATAAAACGTCACACGCCTGTGTCGTAGCCACGCTCTGGGAGACGAGGGGAGAGAAAAAGCTCACGCACGAGACGATCGCTACAAACGAAGGTACAATTTGACGTTGGTACATAACTAGCCTAGTTGCAAGGGTGAACCACTCTCGGCATTTCGGCCTCGGTAAGTAGGCACCTGACAAACTTGAGGCTTCTTTATGGAGAAGATTAGGAGAGTTTAGGCTGACATTATTTATATTGTTTTGTGTGGCGTTGTGTCTTGCAGAGGTGATGGAGGCGTTCTACAACGTGAGCTTTCTCCCACACTTCATTGATAAATACCGGCAATTCCCCCTCTTATGGCAGGCAAAACACAGGGATTATAGCAACAGACCAAAGAGGTACGCAGCCCTGCTGAAACTGGTGGCATTTGTAAAGCCTACCCTGCCCATGGCAACCGTCGCAAACTTAAAAGTGAAGATCACCAACATGAAGACTACCTATTTCCGGGAGCGCAATAAGGTCCTGAAGTCACAAGCATCTGGAGCTGCAGCAGCTGATGTCCATGTCCCCACGCTCTGGTACTATGACAGGCTCCACTTTCTCAAAGACCAGGCTACTGTCAGGAAGTCACTCTCGACTCTTCCTTGCACGCGTCCTTCCACGCACGCCACCCCCTGATGAGGCTTCCGAGGAGCAACCTGGGCCTTCCAGTCAGGAATATGTGCAGGTGCCCAGCTTGTTCCAGGTATAGTAGTTTTGGAACCAGTTTGTTGAATAATGAATGATGTTCAGTTAATTCAGGATCCCCAATTGCTTATTTCCTAACGTGATTGACATATCAACAGACAGTGGTGTGGGAGACATTTTTGGGAAGAATCTAAACTGCAGGGCTGAGAATTGTATGGTTTTGTATTTGAAAACATTTTGCAACAGTCACTAGATGAGAATTGTGTGTGTTTGATGAACAAATAACTGAAACTATGTCCCTTTTTCATACACAGGAAGACCTCAGCCAGGAGGTGGCTGTGGAAGGTGGCAGTCAGGAGGAGGCAGGGGGTAGTGGCAGCCAAGAGGGGGGTAGGCGTAGGAGCCTGACTGTCTCCCAAGTCTCTCCCCCTCCGCCTTCCCTACAGAAGGGCGAAAAACATGGGGGAGGTGGGAGAGTCAGCGCTCCAGCTGATAAAAGATGCCTCAGCCTCCCTCTATGCCACACCCACCTACGAGGAGGCCTTTGCCTCCTTGGTTACAAGTAAATTTACGGGTATGGAGGCGGGGCAACGCAGCATGTGTGAGGAGGTCATCCTCAAAATACTAAATGAGGGGATGGCTGGGGAGATGACTCCCCTCACACATGTTTGCGAGAGTGACCTTGCTCCGCCTCCTCCTCCTCCTTCTGCCACCCCACCAGCACCAGCACCACGGCGTGGAAGGAAGCGTACAAGGAAGACAAGAGAGTGATGACCTTGATTCAGTCTGGTCTGAGAGAAGATGGAGCCTCTCGTAGTACCAGAGCCTGGGGACCTAGATGGCATCTGCTGCAGTTCCGGATGTTTTGGACTTCAGGACCAGATTGCGCTCCCTTATTATTTAGATAGGTAGTCTTCATGCCCCCAATTGTTTAAGTATGTAAAATGATGGTTGCCATGGGTGTCCAAGGCTTTGCAAATTCCCCAAGTTTCACCATGGCTGCGTTCCTCTTTGGTCTGTTGCTGAGACCTAAATAAAGGTTTTTTTGATTTGAAATAATCATTGACTATTGTGTTTTACTTTTCTACAATGACAGTTTTTCTTTGAGTAGGCAGGTACATTTCACTAATCCTAAAGTAGAATTAACAAGGGGCACCAACAACCAACAAACTCCTAGTAAATGTAAGCAAGAAATACAAATGTTAATAATGTGGTTTTGCTAAGTTGAGACATACAAACCCCCTCCAAAAAAAAAAAAAAAAAAAAATCTCCTTCAAATATGTATTCCCCAAAAAAAAAAAAAAAAATCTGGGTAAAAAAATAAGAAAGATTGTATTACGATCTGAGTAAAAATAAACATGTAGTGTATAAATGCTGCAAAGTAATAAAGAAGTAAGTTTGTGAGAAGTGCGGGTGAATAGGAGCAGCTAAAAGATGTCATTCTTGTTGCATTGTAAAGAAAAAGAGAATGCGCTGCATTAAAGACATTTTAACATTGCAGCGTGACGAATGTGCTGTGTCGATTAGGAAAGGTAGTTTTACCTGACCGAGCGCTTCCGTCACAGAATTTCTTCTGAGCATGCGTAGCACTTTGTCCGTCGGACAAGCGTACACACGCTCGGATTTGGTGTGATCGGACCGGGTTGACGGCAAATCTTTCCAGCAGGAGATAAGACTTTGTCCGACGGACAAACCGACGAACACTGTCCGATGGTGCATACACACGGTCTGATTTTTCAACAACCTTGTCCGATCGGACCAAATTGATGAAAAAGTCCGACCGTGTGTATGGGGCTTAAGGAGTGTAATAGAAGAACACCTGTAACCTTTATTGCCCCAAATAAAACGTAAAATGTCTGACTGCAGTTTCGTAAGAAAGCGTTTAGGTATCGGGATTGGTAGTGAGCGGAAAAGATACAGGAGCTTTGGTAGTAGTGTCGTTTTGACCGCATGAACTCTGCCCAGCCAGGATAGAGTACATCTAGACCACCTCTCCATATCCTGTTTACATTTCTGTATCATGGGGGGATAATTTGCTTGGAATAGGCCTTCTATATTTGAGGTAAGCTTGATACCTAAGTATGGAATCTGGAACAATTCTTTTTTTGAGATCCTCAGAGAGTTATTTGCCATGAGGTGTCATGTTGAACTTCCAGTGACCAGTATGAGAGATGAGAGCGATAGCACCACATGTAACACACCTGCTCCACATTCACACCTTGTAACACTACTTGGTCACATGACAGAAGGAAAATGGCTAAATGGGCCCAATTTGGACATTTTCACTTAGGGGTGTGCTTACATTTGTTGCCAGCGGTTTAGACATTTATGGCTGTGTGATGACAGCCATGCAGACTAATTTGATGCAGTGTACGGTGTATAGTCTGAGCACTGACAGGCTGACCCCCCGCCCCTTCAACCTATGCAGCAATACTGGCAGCACTCATACATCTATTTCCCAAAGACAACCTCTGGATATGACGCTGAGCATGTGCACTCAACTTCTTTGGTCGACCATGGCGAGGCCTGTTCTGAGTGGAACCTGTCCTGTTAAACCACTGTATGGTCTTGGCCACCGTGCTGCAGCTCAGCTCTTTATGTTGAGCAACAATTCTTTTTTTTAATTTGAAAATTTTTATTAAGGTTTATCATATACAAAACACAAAGAGAACAAAAGTAACGTATACAACGATAGAGATTCATACAGTTGAGCCATTAAACAGACAAAATAAAAGCATCACAGCAGCTTGTCAAAGTAACCGTTTATGTTATCTCAATCAACGAGTACCCATTCCTGCAGATCAGTATGTAAAGGTCCATTGTTCCCCGGCCTTCCGTGACAGTGAGTCAGGGTTAGAAGAAACCTGAGAACCTCGTGCTCCTAGGAGCCCCAATTGGGATCCTGCTGCACCCCAGGAGTCAAGGACCCAGAGCCATCTCATGTATAATGAACCCTGGGTCAGTGTCAGAGCGGAAGTGGTGAAATAATAGTCACCACAAGGCTACAGATTCAGTTAAAGTGCCGGGAGTCCAATCCGCAATATAGCATGAGGGCGAACGTACTCGCCAAGAGAGGCGACAGACCCAAAAAAAAAAAAAAAATAAAAATAAAAGGGGGAGAGAAAAACGTGTGAGGGGACAGAAAAGAAAGAAGGAAAGTAAAGCCATACTCATCCATTCGAGCTTCGGGAGTTCAGAGCTTCCGGGGGTACTCCAGGTATGAGGGAGATATTACAAAAGGATGCCCAAGGTTCCCAAATGTCCCTGAATTGGTCAGTTTTGTCATTGAGTTTAGCAACAATTTGTTCTTGAACCATGACCCATGTTACCTTTCTTTTAAACATCTGAAAGGAGATGATATGTGTCTTCCAGGCCTTGGCGATTGTCATTTTAGCACCTAAAAATAAGAACAAAGACAACCTCTGGGAGGATTTGGATAGCTTCGGAATCTGAAAATTAAATAACGCCCACCGAGGGTGCGGTGTAACTGTAGTGCCCGATATTGAGCTAATAGTGCGGAAAACTTTGTGCCAAAATGATCGTATGCGGGGACAAGTCCACCAAATATGGATCATTGAGCCTTCCAGCCCGCAGCCTCGGAAACATACCGGTGATGTGCCTGGGAATACAGTCGCTAGCCTGGAAGGGACATAGTACCATCGTGTTAGAACTTTTAGACCTGCCTCGATAAGGGAAATGTTAAGAATACCTTTAAATGCTCTCGTCAAGGCGTGAAACCACGTCGTAGCAGGGGCGGATCCAGAGTCTAGTCTCGGGAGGGGCACTGCCAGAAAATAAGGTGTACCTGTACGCCATTTTGTGCAATAGCCAGCAAAGGCACACGTGCTGATTGGCCAGAGGGGGAGCCAATTAGCGGGTCTCGCGGAAGTGATGTCCGCCGGCCACCTGCAATCGCTCCCCAGAGATGGAACAGCGGTCTGCTGATGTAAACAAGGCAGATCGCCGTTCTGTCAGAGATGAACAGAGTGATCTTGTGTTCCTGCTAACTAGGAACATGGATCACTCTGTTCATCTAGTGAGTCCATCCCCACACAGTTAGCAAGCACCCCCTAGGGACACAGTTAACCCTTTGATCACCCCTGATGTTAACTCTTCCCAGCCCTTGTGTCATTAGAACAGTGACAGTATATATTTTTAGCACTGATCACTGTATTAGTGTCTCTGGTCCCCAAAAAGTGTCCAATCTGTCCGCCACAATGTTGTAGTCCCGCTAAAAAAAATCACTGATTGCCGCCATTACTAGAAAAAAAAAAAATGCCATAAATCTATCCCCTATTTTGTAGATGCAATAACTTTTGTTCAAAACAATCAATATACATTTATTGTGATTTTTTACCAAAAATATGTAGCAGAATACATATTGGCCTAAATTGAGGAAGACATTTTTTTATAGCAAAAAGTTAAAAATATCGTTTTTTTTTTTTTAAATTGTCGGTATGTTTATATTGCAAAAAATAAAATTTCACCAAAAGAAAGTGCTATTAGTAGAAAAAAATGGACATCAATTTTACTTGGGTACAGCGTTGCACGACTGCGCAATTGTCAGTTACAGTAACGCAACGCAGTAACGCAAAAAAGTAACGCAAAAAATGGCTTGTTCATGGGGGGGGGGGGGTAAAACTTTCCAGAGCTGAAGGGGTTTACATTGAACAAGACTAAAAGGGCAGCATTTGTTTTTCATAAATAATGGCAGTATGGCACACAAGATTTTGTGATTTTACATATTCATTATTTTACTCACTTTTATATAATATTGGTGCTCTGGTGGGGGGGAGGGGATCCCATGCAGGAGCAATGGAGATGATCCGTTAATTGCACTGCCTGCAGTCGCAGCCGGCAGTATCAGATGACAGTGACACACAGTCACTGCTTCTTCCTGTGTTCGCGCCGTGGAGAAGATGGAGGGGAGGAGGTGGGTGGGGCCAACACTCACTCAGGGGCGGAGAACGAAGAAGGCTCCGCTATGAATGCTGGGGATGCTGGGAACCTCCTCCTCAGCAGCGGCTCCAGCCTCCGATGTGACTGACGTCACTGGTTGCTACACGCCAGGCGGCACAGGCGTTAGCAACCAGTGCAGGGAACACTGGCCAGCGGCGCAGCCCTGCCTCCACACACGTCCTTCCTCCAGCTTCTGCAGGTCCAGCGCAGCGGAGTCTCTCTCTCTCTCTCAGCGCCGCTGATCGGCTGATTAATACTGATGTGAGAGAGAGAGAGACTCGGTCGGGACTGCAATCAGTCATATTCTCGGAGGGGGCAATTGCCCCGTTGCCCCCCCCCTGGATCCGCCCCTGCGTCGTAGTATCCCAAGACTCGTTCAGGTCGTGCTCCCAGGCTCGGACATAAGAGGGTTTGGACTGTTTAGTCATAAGTGCCGTATAAATCAGCGATATGCCTCCCTTCTGATCCTCCTTATTGATACACCAGTGTTCAAAAGAAGTAATATTGGGGGGTAGGGGTTTGGTGTTCCAGATGGAGTGTATAAAGTGGGAGATTTGTGTATATCTAAAAAGTTCTGAGTCAGGTAAATCCAGTTTATTCTTATAATGTGTCAGTGAGAGGGGTCCTGAAGGGGAAAAAAAGTGTCCAATACGGTATAGGCCTTTGTCAGTCCACCATTTAAACGCTTCTATGTTCATCCCAGGTGGAAAGTCAGGATTGTGAAATATGTGTGTAAGGGGTCTCAGTGGGGAAATCAGGGACCTAAGAGAGAAAAGTTTGGAGCTAAGTGCTATGGAGTGAGAGAGAGTGGGTGCCATTATGGCCGGTCTGTCTCTCGGCGTACAGCCTAAAAGGAAATCGATCGTGTTCAACGGGACAGAATGTCGTTCCATAGCAAGCCAATCAGGCTTGTCATGACACGAGTAGGCTAAAGATATTTGTGCTAGTCTAGCTGCTTGATAATATCCCCACATGTTGGGTAGACCTAATCCCCCCTGCGTCTTTAATCTATAGAGTGTAATAGAAGAACACCTGTAACCTTTATTGCCCCAAATAAAACGTAAAATGTCTGACTGCAGTTTCGTAAGAAAGCGTTTAGGTATCGGGATTGGTAGTGAGCGGAAAAGATACAGGAGCTTTGGTAGTAGTGTCGTTTTGACCGCATGAACTCTGCCCAGCCAGGATAGAGTACATCTAGACCACCTCTCCATATCCTGTTTACATTTCTGTATCATGGGGGGGATAATTTGCTTGGAATAGGCCTTCTATATTTGAGGTAAGCTTGATACCTAAGTATGGAATCTGGAACAATTCTTTTTTTGAGATCCTCAGAGAGTTATTTGCCATGGGGTGTCATGTTGAACTTCCAGTGACCAGTATGAGAGATGAGAGCGATAGCACCACATGTAACACACCTGCTCCACATTCACACCTTGTAACACTACTTGGTCACATGACAGAAGGAAAATGGCTAAATGGGCCCAATTTGGACATTTTCACTTAGGGGTGTACTTACATTTGTTGCCAGCGGTTTAGACATTTATGGCTGTGTGTTGAGTTATTTTGAGGGGACAGCAAATTTACACTGTTATACAAGCTGTACACTCACTACTTTACATTGTAGCAAATTGCCATTTGAAAAGTGTCATACATGAAAAGATATAATAAAATATTTACAATAATGTGAGGGGTGTACTCACTTTTGTGAGATACTGTGTATATCAGTATCTAATACAGTGTATACAGTTTCTACTACACTTCTGGTGGTGTACACAGTACACAATACAGTGCAGCCGTAGTACAGTTGCTAATACTGAGTACACCATCTGCACTGTATCTAATACAGTGTGTACAGTTTCTTCTTCTGGTGGGGTACACAATATCTAATACAGTGTAGTGTGGTGTTGCAAAACAAAATATACATCATGTCCACAAGGCCACCAAGGAGAGGCAGACGCTCACAGACCACTAAAAGAGGGAAATCAGCCTCTGTCTCTACAGTCAACAGTGCTGGTCGTGGACATAGTGCATCCTCTACAGGTGGCCGTGAGGAGGCCTTTGTTATCCACTCCACCAACACTCTTTTTTTCTGCTGCTGGCCGTGTTATTGAGCCAGAACATGCAGGAGAGTTGGTGGAGTGGATAACAAAGCCACGATGTTGGTTCCCAGGTTGAGGAAGGGGGTAACGTGAGCCTAGAGAGAGTGGGTGCCCAAGAATGACATGTTCCCCCAGCTACAGCATACTGCCAAATTTGATCCAGTGATGAGGAGGGAGGGGATGATGAGGTCACTGACTGTACTTGGCTGCCTGAGAGAAGAGAGGAGGAGGAGGACGAGGAGGCACAACTCCAATGAGGCAGCCACCCTATTGCATCACACCGCAGAGCTCCGCAGGTGCAGGGCGCTGCTGACTCCCCGCTGACTTTTAAAAAGTTCCTTGGTGTGGTCCTTTTTCAACATGTGTGCAGCAGATCGCGCCGTTGCTGTTTGTCTGAAGCGGATAAAGAGTGGCCAGAACAGCAGCTCTTGGGCACCACCTGCTTGACCAGACATATGACTACCTGCCATGCAGTCCTTTAGCAACAGCACTTGAAAGACCCACATCAAAGAAAAAGATGGACTTCTCCTTGCTCCTCATCTGGGATCTCCAACCCTACTATACCTCCAGTTCTCTCAAAAACCTGCACTGAGAGGAATGAAGGTATAGCAATAGGTGTCCCAAGTACTTGCAGCCAATCTGCTAGCAGTACACCACCATCAGGCAGATTTCCCTACCCCAGTTGCTGAACCGTAAAAAGAAATTCCCAAGTCCCAACCATCCACATGCTCAGCGTCTAAATGCTAGCTTAGCCAAATAGCTAGCACTGTAACTGCTGCCTTTTCAGCTGGTAGACTCTGCCTCCTTTTGTGAATTTGTGGAATGTGCTGTACCTCAATGGCAGGTTCCAAAACGCCATTTATTTTCACGGAAGGCCATTCCGGCTCTCTACTGGCATGTGGAAGGCAATGTTTTGGCCTCGTTGTACAGGGCGGGCAGCAGTAAGGTGCACTGGGTAACTCTGGTGGCAGCTGGGAAAGATGCAGGACAGGTTTCAGTGTTGTTGGTGCTTGTTCCGCCACCACTCCTCCAAAATGCTAGTGGTGATTCTGTCACAGCTCTTTCCTCAACCTCCTCCTCTACCAGCGGTGCTTCGTAAGCGTTCAAGGGGCTACGCAAGCAGTCAGGCTAAAAGATGCCATGCGGTGCTTGAGTTGGTCTGCCTAGGGGACAGGAGCCACACTGGGGCAGGCTCAGAGGTGGCTGACGCCATGCCAGCTTCAGCCAGGAATGGTTGTATGCGACAATGGCACCAACCTTCTCTCTGCCCTCTGACAGGGACACTTGACCCATGTTCCATGTTTGGCACACATCCTGAATTTGGTGGTGCAGCGGTTCTTGAGCAGGTACCCAGGCTTACAGGATCTCCCGAGGCAGGCCAGAAAAGTTTGCGATCATTTTTGCAGCTCGGCTGGCTGACATTCAAAGGGAATGCAACCTGCTCATTTGTGGCATGCCCACCAGGTGGAGCTCAACATTGGCAATGCTGCAGCAGCTGCAAGCACAGCAGAGGGCCATCAATGAGTACCTGTGCGAGTATGGCACCAGGACAGGGTCAGGGGAGT
The DNA here is from genome assembly GCA_028564925.1 of Lithobates sylvaticus. Classification (NCBI taxonomy): domain Eukaryota; kingdom Metazoa; phylum Chordata; class Amphibia; order Anura; family Ranidae; genus Lithobates; species Lithobates sylvaticus. Next base: position 155,503,123 of record CM053034.1, read on the forward strand.
TTGGCTTCTTTTCGCCACACCAGTGGCTACTGATCAAGGATGCATGCACTGTCCTGTCATCATTTGAGGAGGCTACAAGGATGGTGACCAGCGACAATGCATGCATCAGTGACACTGTCCCTCTAGTCTTCCTGTTGGAGCTCATGCTTCGTGGAATCATGGACAGGGCACTCGAGGTAGAACAGCGAGAGGAAGAGGAGGACTTCAATTACGTACCTGGTAGAGACTGAAATGTGATAGAGGCCTATTTTTCTCCTCCCGCCTACACTCCTGAAGGTGGGAACAGAAAGTGTAAAGGCAAGGAGTGGCACGAGTGCCGGGTAGCTGGCTGGTGATGTCCCCTCTGAAGGCGGGTAGAGCTGGCAGTCACGGTCCTTGGAGCAGGAAGTAGAAGCAGCTGGGCACCAGAGCGTGGACAGAGTGAAACCAGAAGAAGAGCAGTAGTCAGCAACAACCGGGCAGCAGGGTACCAAATCAGCAGGCAAAAGCGAGCCCAGAGGGCAGGCCAAGGACGGGTAACAGCTGGGCAATGTGGTACCAAGTCAGCAGGCAGATCAAGTCCAATAAACAGACCGAAGTCAGGATACCAGGTAACAGAGTAAAGGAGCAAGCAGAGGCGAGCCGGGTCATACACAAACAAACAGGAGCAACGGATCAGGACTTGGTGGGTCAGGAAGGAGCTGAAGATCATCCAGCACTTGTCTGCAGTGACAGAGCAGTTTAAATAGGCCAAGTGCTAATTGGTGTGTGCACGCGTGCACACACGTGTGCACATTCACACTCATTCGTGCACCAATGTGCGCACGCGCACATATGCGTGCGCGATGAACTGGCATTGCGGGCATTATGTCGGTCCTTTGCTTATGAATATTCGCATGTGTCCAATGTGTACGAGCATGAGCAGGTATCCGCATTGGCCTTTTAGTGGTGGAGGTCCGGTTTACCTTACAACTTCCTTACCTCTCAAGGCCCCCTTTATCCAGTTAGCATTCCTGCGGGCCAACCAAACATACAGGAAGAAGAGGAGGAGGATTGTGTCAGCATGGATGTCGAGGATAACACTTAGCAGCAGTCTTCAAGGGATGGTTTCCAGTCCAAAGAATCCCAAGGAGTTGTACGTGGCTGGAAGGAGGTAGTTAGAGATCATATGATCCTTAGTGACCCCGAGGACTCAGAATCGAATGCCTGTGCAAACTTACGCTGCACGGCCTCCCTGATTATGCAAAGCCTGCGAAAGGGCTCTAGGATTCGTGGTATCAAGGAGAGGGATCATTACTGGCTCGCAACCCTTCTTGATCCATGTTACAAGGGTAAAGTTGCAGAACTACCTTTGCAGAGGGAGCAGAGGATGAAAAATCTTGAAGAAAGGTTTGTGCAATGCATTTCCAGACCCTGGGAGGTTACAATTTCCTGGTGCTGGACAACGTGTTGCTGAGGCTTCATTCAGCCAGAGGAAGAGTGGTGGAGCAGTGGAGAAGGTGGCCAGCAGACCGATGCCTTTAAACAATGTTTCAGTCCTCAGCGCCAAGGTCTGATCAGTTCAAGCAACCATCGTCAGCATATGCATTACATGGTGCAGGAATATCTAGGGGCAAGAGCAGACTTGGAGACCTTTCCAACAGAGCATCCGGTGGGTTACTGGGTCTTGAGGATGGACCACTGGCCATAACTTTCTCTATGTGCAATTGAGCTACTGGCCTGTCCTGCATCCAGCATGCTTTCTGAACGCACATTCAGTGCTGCTGGAGGGTTTGTAACAGTTCAAAGTGTGCTCCTGTCCACAGACTCCGTTGATAGGCTCACATTCATAAAAATGAATCAGTCTTGGATCAGCAGCTATCAAGCACCTGATGCTGATGTAACTGATTGAATTTGCTATGTATGTGGGATCCCTTGAAGACTCCCTATGCTGACTATCCTATTCCTCCTCAATCTTAATGATACTAGCTTCCAACAATATTTTTGGCTTAGTGAACCACCACCACCACCCAAGGCCCGTTCCTGCACCCAACAAGAGTATCTGTGAGAGGATACAGTGTTGTGGCACCACCACCACCACCCAAGGCCCAATTTTTCTGCCCCTGTTTAACAGGGGCATGTAATTACAATTTTTGATATAATATTTCAACGCAGGGCCCGTTCCTGCACCCAACAAGAGTATCTGTGAGGGGTTACAGTGTTGTGGCACCACCACCACCACCCAAGGTCCAATTTTTCTGCCCCTGTTAATAGGGGCATGTAATTACAATTCTTAATATAATATTTTACAGCAGGGCCCATTCCTGCACCCACCAAGAGTAACTGTGAGGGCTTACAGTGTTCTGGTACCACCAACACCTAAGGCCCAATTTTTTGCAGAGTATATAGGGCAGGCTGTACAGTATATATACTGCTGTTCAGAGTATAAAGTGCCTGGGGGCCTGGGGACCCCCACGCCATTTTGTAAAAGAATGTGTGTGCAGGGTTCCCCTCAATATCCATACTAGACCCAAAGGGCCTGGTAATAGACTGGGGGGGGGGGGGGGTAACCAATACCGTTTTTTTCAATTATTTTCATCTATATTTCTGGGACCCGACAATACATTACAGCCGCAAGTAGTTTTAAATTTAAATTTTTTTAGAAATGTTTTGCTGTCATATTGTTCTGAACACAGGAAAAATTTGCTACTTTACAGGCATACTAAGGACACCCCCCAGGCATGACATTAAACAAATATTTTATTTTTATTTAAATTTCACTCTAAGCATTATCAAAATCACGGCTCTCGAAAAAACATCTGTTTTTAAAACTTTTTTTGCATCGATACATGTCCCCTGGGGCAGGACCTGGGTCCCCAAACACTTTTTATGTAAATAACTTTTTTGCATTTTTTTGCATTTAAGCCTTTAAAATTAGCACTTTTGATTTTTCATGTTCGTGTCCCATAGACTTTAACAGTGTTCGCATGTTCAAACAAATTTTTTGCCTGTTCGCATGTTCTGCTGCGAACCAAAAAGGGGAGTTTTCGGCTCATCCCTAATCACCAGCTATACTGGTATAATTCTCTCAAGAGATGGGAAAAACATCAAGGTGTCAAGGTGTCACTTTGACAGCATCTGTCAAAAAACTTTCCAGCATACTGGAGAAGTTTTCTGACTTGCTTTTGTGCTATTGCCAAAAGAGCAAAGCAATTACTGCAAGAGACAACTAGTGTGGTCATTAAAACACTCAGAGGTACCCAAAAATCAGCTGTGTATGGACAGGCCAAAGTAATGAAAACTAGCAATAAGCTCTTAATTTAAGGCGTCTATATATGTATATGAAATCTCTCCTCTTTCTCTCACTTTCACCCTGAATTTACTGAATGGTGTAAGTAAGATAACGAGAAGAATACAAGCTTTTGTCATGGTCCTCCCAAGTACCCCTAAATATATGTTAAAGGTTTTTCAATTGATAACCATGCTAGTACCTGACTAGATTCCATTAGCACAATTATTCAAGCATGTAACCCTTTACAATCATTATTTACAGTTTCCACACTTTCATATACTACCAAACATCATTCTGATTATTGGTGATTGTAGTGTCTATTAATCTCCTTTACCAGTCACTATTAATAGCCTATTGTCCATATCAGAAATTTAAAGTGTCCATTTTAAGATGATGCCCTTACACACTTCAACAAGGAATTTATCATTTCTTTCCATCATTTCTGACAGAGGTTGAGGAGTCTCTTTTCTTTGGGCTAGGCCATGTAAAAGCTCTGTATTAACCTAGATGTCATGAATGGCGGGATTCCACTTATGCCATCCAAATAACGCTCTGCATATATTCCAATTGCCACCACAAGTATGGCTTGCTGTTCCTCCTCTATGTTCTCAAAATGTTACTATCTAGTCACCTCATTATGGAACCTGGAAATAAACGAACAAGAGCAGCATCAGATTCTTAGCAGTTACTATCCCTATATACCCTCACAGAATTCCCTGTTATCCCGAAGCTCAGACCAGACTATGGTCTCAGTTTTCCCTAACTGGGGGGTATTCTTCCCCACAAAAGCAAATTCCTGTGATGCCAAAACAAAAAAAATATATCTTCCTAAAAAACTTTCTCCACCTTACCCACCCCTTGGTACCATAATACATTGGTACCATGCCATAGACTATAGAGTATATCTGGCCACTAAAATATTTGCCTACACAAACAGTGAGTCTTTAAGTAGAACACGAATACCTACTAAGAACAATCAAAAATAATTATAAAAAAAAAATCATGAAAACTAAAACAAAAACAAAAAATTAATCAACCATAAATTATAAAAAAAAGAAAAAGGAAAAAAGGAAAATGAAAAATCTGGCCATTATCACACAAAAAACAACATGACAAGACAACCACCATAAAAATATGACAAACACTCAACTTTTAAATAAAAACATCCATGGACTTTTTTTTGTGCTAATTTCAATCTTAAAGACAATTAGTTAATGGAAAAAACAAAAAACGAAACACCCTCGTACCTCATCACAACATTTGTAACTTCTTTTGTAACTTTTTAATCCGTTAATGCCTGACTATAGTTAAATTTTTTTATTGTTTGATTGTTTGCAAACAATTACTAATTAATGAGCTCATGGTACCATGTGATAATCGATAATGCATATACATTAACCTAACTTCTGCTCTGCTAAATTTGGCCACTGTTGTTCTCACTTTGAAGGACCTGCAAACAAAACACAAACATTAGTATCCAAACTAGTTTAAAGAGGAGGTCCACCTAAAAAAAAAAATATTAAAAACCAGCAGCTACAAATACTGCAGCTGCTGAATTTTAATAAATGGACACTTACCTGTCCCAGGGTCCAGCGATGTCAGCAGCTGAAACTGATCAATCGCTCGGCTCTCGGCAGCTGCCGCCGCCATTTTTGGTTAGGGAACCAGGAAGTGAAGCGTTGCGGCTTCAATTCCCGATTCCCTACTGCGCATGCGCGAGTCACGCTGCGCGTCCTAACTGGTCCCCGCTATCTCCTGGGACCCTGTGTGTCCCAGCAGACAGCACAGGGGGGACAAGAAGAGGTGTGGACTCCAGTGGGAGTCTATGCCCAGAAGTGGGTGCAAATACCTGTCTTAGACAGGTATCTGCAACCCCCTCCCCACTGAAAGGTGCCAAATGTGACACCGGAAAGGGGGGGTTCCGAAAAGCGGAGGTTCAATTTTTGTGTGAACCTCCGCTTTAACTTCTTCCATGGTCCCTGGAAAAAGAACACAAAGACAGTTATTACACATAATTATCACAATCATTTACTTTTTAAGTCCCCCAAGCCTTTTCCCATTAATTGTATTGCTTGGGGAACACTTGCCATATTTCCCTATACTAAACAGGCAGTATTGGAAAACTTGCCACATTACTCAGGAAAAATGGCAATGGCAATGCAATTTGCGTCCAACTACATACAAGTCAGAAGATTAGCCCAGGGGGTAAATATTGGATTGTTCATCCAGTCTTGTTGCTGGCTGTGTTTAGGGAGTGGGCTGTTATTTATTATCTCTTCTTCAGAACTGTGTGATCTGTCCTGGTTGCTATCTTTCATATCAGGCCCGTGCACTATGCTGTCCCTGTCCTGGGTGGGGGTTTTCATTTCAGATTCAGACCTGTATTTATGGGTTTTCTTTCTCCATGCTAGCAATGTTATGAGCATTACAAAATCTCTGTGCATGTCTATTCCATTTATAACGTCTGAACTCTCTCTGCCTTCCTGTACCTCTGCTTATCATGGATACCTCTGCCTTTGACCTTATAAACCCATAAAACCATAAATTGAATAAACACAAACAAGCTACTTTGGCAAAAAATAATTGGCCGCGGCACCTTTATTGGTTTAAACATGTATTAAACATAACTCTTTTATTAAAATCATAAATTCAACCAACACAGAATTCTATCTGCTCAGTTTTCAGAACTCGAGCAGTAGCACCATTTAAAATATAATTAACATTATCCAGAATCCGGGGTGACCCTACCACATAAGGGTGCACGCGACTGGGCGGGAGGGAGCTCCAATCTTCTTGCTGATCCAAAGGGAAAGAGGGCAAGCCCCTTTCCTGCTATCCTTATATAGCCTCAACTGCCTTCCAGAACATTCCCTTTCCCCTGATTGGCTCTTCCTGCCTGCTATTCTCTCTACCTTAAAGGGGCCACAACCTTTTAAAACTAACACTAAACAATGTATTTAACATAAAACATAACATGTATTAAACATTTTTTATTAAAATCATAAATTCAACCAACACAGAATTCTATCTGCTCAGTTTTTAGAACTCGAGCAGTAGCACAATTTAAAATATAAATAACAGTCCCCACACGCCGGACTTGAGCATCAAGGACGGCCCACCCCCACCGCCGCGGCCACAGCATTCCCAATACTGTTTTGCAAGCCCAGATTAAATATATCAAGACCCACTTCTGATAAGTGAACTCCATCAGGTCTATACAGTCCTGGAAAACCACCCTCGAGGTCCACATGACAATATGATAATCCACCAACTTGAGGCATGAATTTCTCCATCGCCCTGTTAATCCTTTTCCTCATTGTTTCCATGACCCTCCTCTGATCAGAGGAGAGCCAAGAAAGATGAGGAACTATCTCAGAGAATATTAAAGTTGTACCTGGGAAAGTAACACTAAAGCGAAGGAGGTCCCTCTTAATCATAAACAATAAATCCAATGTTCTAAGGTTCCCTGTGTCATTACCCCCTACGTGAATAATCAATATGGATGGCGGGGGCCACATCTGACATAACCTGGTTAACTGAAAATAAAGTTGATACCACTGAAGTCCTCTCACACCCTTCCAAAATAACTGAAAAGATTCTGGCTGTAACGACAGATTCATTGAGTAACTGCGTTGAGCCGCTCTTTTTTGCGCCCAGTATATAAACGAATGTCCAAGAATCCACACCGTGTGCTGGGTACCTGAAATTAAATAAACAAATTAGGACGAACATATAACCTAAAACATTGGGACCTCCACCTCCCCATCTCCTTAATATCAGACTCCGGGACCCCTAAGCGAGCCGCTTCGGAGGCTGCACCTATCCTAAATGAGTGTGATGAAAACTTGAAGCCGCTCAGGCCCAAGTGTGCTAGGCATCTGTGGAACACTATATCGAACTGGTATTTTGTCAAAGGTATCATATCAGCATGAATAAGGAAATTACCCACCACAGGTGGCCTAAATACCAAGAATTGCTTGACGGCTGCTACTGGACAAATGAATAAATCATCATGCTCTTGCAGGTGAACCCACCTACCCCTGCCACATTGATCAGTTTTAGAATGATGCAACCAGATATGCACTCCACAGCTGTCATTCACCACTTGTTCAAACATAATTCCAGAGCCTTCCCGCTTATTTGCGGGGACCAGCTCTGAAATGCGGAATGCGCCAAAAAAAGGCAAGCGCAAATGCCGTTCTGAAGAGTAGAGCCTCATAGGCCGAGAAGCAAGTAACTTCAGTAATTCTACAAAGGTCACCAAGGATGTCAAGTGAGATCGGTCTTCTGGCATCCACCACAAACGTTGACCTCTTGTATCCCTTTAGTGCCTGTTTTACCGAAAAATAAGAAGAACAAAGCTGCAAATGTTTTCGCTATATAACTATACGAATAGCGCTGCTGCATAAGACCTGCCAAAAATGCCAAAATCATGAAATTAAAAGGAAAGCTTTCATTAGTGGCAAAGGACAACCAGCTCTTCCAAGCTGCTGAGTAACTGGCCCAAGTCTTGGGGGCCAAAGAACCCCGAATAGCTTCTGACACTATATTGAAATCACTTCCCACAGATGGTCTGGGCATGGGATGCCATCTCGGTCCGCCTCTGGAAGCAACAGCCTGAAACGGTCCATCTGAAAACGAGACAGATATCGCCAAATCCCAGGCGTATACTTAGCCTTCAGCCAAATATTGAATTTGAGGCATCTAAAAACCACCTGGCGCAGTATTCACAATAATACTGCATGTCTATTATCTTAGTATACGTTTGTTTGCAAATTCTGAACCCCACAATTCCAAAGCCACCAAAATTGTACCCATGCATCGAGCCAACTTGAGCAACATCAGTGCGTGTGCCAGATAGCCCCAAAGCCTTGGGAGCCGGCTGCATCCGTAAACAGCCTGAGATCAGGGGCAAAAATAAATTCAGATTGAAAAAACGGCCGCCCGTTGTAACAATCAAGGAACTTCACCCACACTAATAAATCCTCTTTAAGAGGAATTGTCATGCGAATGTGGGCCATAGGGGACTTGAAACCTGAAATGGCCAAATAGAGACGACGCAAAAAAATTCTGCCCACTGGCATAATTCTACAAGCGAAGGCCAAAATACCCAGGAGCGATTGCATCTCCTTCAACTGGATTTTTTACTTTTGTATAACCCTAGCAATCAGCCATTTCAATTTGCTCAGCTTTACCTCCGACAAACGAAATTCCATACTGCGGGTGTCTATTTCAATGCCCAAAAACTCCAAGACCGCGTTGGGCACGCATGTCTTCTCTGCCACTAGCGGAATACCAAATTCAAAAGCAAGTGCCTGAAACTCCATTAACAAATCAGAGCAACGCGTGGTATCCGACGGACCGACAAATAAAACATCGTCCAAATAGTGAATTACGCTATCCGAACCCGATCGCTCCTCTAACACCCAATGAAGAAATGTAGAGAATGCTTCAAAATAAGCGCACGATAATGAACACCCCATAGGGAGACATTTATCAAAAAAAATATTGCTTCTCAAAGAAAAACCCCAGTGAATTGAAAGCCTCCGGATCGATAGGTAGGAGGCGAAAAGCCGATTGTATATCGGCTTTTGCCAACAAAGCCCCGGGCCGCACGACCTAATCTTTTTTAATGCGTCTTCAAAAGTCGCATACGAAACCGAGCATAAGCTTGCATCAATGTCGTCATTTAAAGAATCTCCTTTCGGAAATGACAGATGGTGGATGATGCGGAAGGCATTGGGCTCACGCTTAGGGACTACCCCCAATGGGGAAATCCTAAAATTAGGGAATGGTGGCTGCCCTTCAATTCGTCCTTCTGCAAGCTCCTTGCACAATTTATCCCTCACTACTTGGGGAAACAACTCTACAGACTTTAAACTCCTCCTAACTGTACACCCAGACCCTAAAAAGGCAGGTAAAGGAAAACCTTTAGAAAAATCTTCAGTGAGTAAATATGCCTTCTCCCTGTCTGGGTATCTGTCCAGCCATGGGCGCATTTTTTCCAGCCTCACTGGAGTGCAGGCTTTTTGGAAAAATATCCCTCTGCGCAGGACCTTGACTGACATTCGCTTTATTTTTGAAACATTTAGCCGCTGGATGTGCACCCGCACAAATAGAACATTCATGCCTGTATTTACAGGTCGCATTCCAGCGGCACTGACTGTCGTTGAATGCAAAACAACATCCTTTTCTAAAAGCAGGATTTGGAGGGTTAGACGTGGAAGGCCTAGGTGCCACTATCCTTTGTGGCAGTATTAAATTGAGCCACAAGCCCACGTCCTTCATTCCCCATCTTAATGATGGGTGTATGGACAACTTTTGACGAAAAGATTAGTCGTAGTAGAACCATCCCAGGCCTCCAAAGTTCTTGTAAGCCTCTAAAATATGGTCCAAATGCTGGAAAAGGCCCCCACACTTCTCAGGGTGTTTGTCGGCCAGTATACCTGCATAGATACAGAAAGCATGCAGCCAATTATTAAACGATTGAAGAATCGGTCTGCGTCTATCCTCCTCACCCCTCTCTTCCCCCCTTCTTTCTGATCTAGCCATGAATTCCTTATGCAAAGGCAGGAGAGAAAGGATGTCTATATACTCCCCTTCCATATTTTATCTTTAACTGCTGCACTTAAATGACATCCTAAAGGTGACATCTCGCAAGGCATTACCCCTTTCATGCATGTTTCTGGTATATTCAATTTAACAGGTGCAGCCGTGTATAAGGACTCAGGGCAAATAATGTCATTCTGCAATCCCACATTAACATTCCTATTGTGAACTGCCAGACTGACAGGAGAAGGAGAGAGCACAGCAGCAGAAGGGTTAACTGGCATAGCTTCCATAGAAGGAGAAGCAGGTACAGACACCTGAAACAAAGATTGCACCAGAGAAGACAAAGATCCCATTAAACCATTTAAAATAGACAATTGGTTCAACTCACCAGCTGCTGGAGGCTGACTGTCTTCCTCCAGCAGCACTGCAGGGCCTGGGGCTTGAAAGGACTGCCCAACCTGGGACTGATAAGACACCTCAGAGCGCTGAGTGTCATGCTGCACTGTTTCAGATGCATGCTGCCATGGATGCTGAGGCGCTGGCTGTCTTCCCCTTGCTGCTGTAGAAGGCTGCTGGACCTGACACCTTCGACTACTGCTGCCCGCTGGAGACTGGGAACAGGACCTCCTCTTCTTGGACCATCGTCGGGCCCCGAACCGACCAGCCGCCATCCGAACGTTCGTGAGGCGCACCTTCCTCTTCGGCTGCCTCCGCAACCTGGCAAAAACGTTCGGGAGGCACACTCCTCCTGGTTCTCACACGCAGGGCGGGCTCTACTTCACTCCGCCCTGCGCCATTAGGTTCCGCCTGTTTGCCGCCTACCGCAGAGTCTACGCCTTCAGTCCTCACACAGGGCTCCTCCTCTTCAGTGGCAGACGCTAGACAACGGCAAAGCCATGCCTCCCCTCCTGCACTGCCGGCCTCCTCAATGAGCTGACGAATTAGAGACTCCATCACAGGAAAGGTAGGAGCTCAAATCTTCTTGCTGATCCAAAGGGAAAGAGGGAAAGCCCCTTTCCTGCTATCCTTATATAGCCTCAACTGCCTTCCAGAAAATTCCCTTTCCCCTGATTGGCTCTTCCTGACTCCTATTCTCTCTTCCTTAAAGGGGCCACAACCTTTTAAAACTAACACTAAACTATATGCTATCTGTCTACCAAAAGAGGGGGGGGGGGAGGGAGTCCACAATCTCAGGAATTTAAGCACTAGAGCCTTAAATTTATTGGACAGACTCACTGGTGTGAATTGAATTCACCCAGAATCTGGCACAAAGTAAATCTCTCTTGGATTGTAATCAAACTGTTATTCTGACTCGAAGCTATAGGTGCAAAAGCTGACTGTCTTTCATTGCGGCCCTTCCCCTCATTGACTGTGCAGATATTGGCCAATTTACATGTTCCTTTGTGCTCATTGAGCCATACTATACATTGCTCTTTAGTAAGAAGCTGGGAGTCTGCATTTGCTAATTTTCTTTCTAAAGACATAACCAACTCTTCCATCTCTGACAACTTTATTCGCAATGACTCTAAAAGTTTGCTCTTCATATCACAGTCCATGCTGCACCTCTGAAGCTTTTCTTGTAGCTCAATGTTTATTTCTGACAAATTGCCTGCTGTAGCCCGCAATTCATCCATCTCAATACTGGAGGCTTAAGCAACCTTCAGAAGGTTTTCACAAATTTTCTCTATGTTCTCCCCGAGACATCTTGTCTCTGCTTCCCACTTCCCCCCCATTTGCTCAGATATCAATTTATTTCTGAGCAACACTGCAATTTCATTTGCCAACCTCTCTTTCTTCACTTTCTTTGTTAGCTGTTTACCCAATAATCTGCTATCATGTTGCTGACACTGAGACAATAGTACATTACACTGTCTTTTAAGAGATTCATCTGCACATGAATGATAACTGGCAGAGGCATAGTTTTTAATATATGTATACACAAGTTCCATTTCACAACTATACAATCCACACAGTACACAATTCTATTAGTACTAACATCCCAACACTGCACTGAGCAACAAACCAACCTCAATTGCCTTTAGCTCGTACAACTCACAAATAAACAAAAAAACAAATCGATCTTCTAGCCTTCAATATTCTTTATTCATTACCACTTTTACCTGATATCATTCAAAACAATTAAAACTTTTGCATATCCATAGAAAAGACTCACCACACTTGCAGCCCTTCCGGGTTCTGTGGTGTTATCAGCTGTCCTTATGGAACGTGAATCTGAGCACTTCTGTCCTGTAGGTTCTATGCAGCTTTTAGGATTACCACATGCTTTCTGGGGTGCCAAATGTAAAATGTGCTCTGTTTGGGGTGTCTGTCTTCCAATAAAAGGACGACTAATTCTTAGAATAAGGGTTGTATTTACTTACAATAGGGATATCAATACATTACAGTTATAAATAAGGATAGGGAAGATGGGGTAACAGGGGAAGAACGGGGTCTTGTGTATGAATGTGTATGTATGAATGTAAGTTAGGGACCTTAGAGTGTAAGCTCCTTAATGGCAAGGACCATACCTCCCAACTTTTGAACTTCAGAATGAGAGACATTTGAGGAAGGAAGTAACCTTGCATAGTGCGCTGTGGCAAATGTGGGCATGGTCAAACTTCTGACAGTGGGAGGAGCTTAATGGGCGTCATTAAACAAAACTCAGGCTTTCTTGTACCTATAAAATATGCTTTTATTATTGTTCCACAAGCAGTTTCATAGATATATACAAACCCCCAGCACATTAATTAAAAAAAAAAATGGATAAAAGCATGCAGTGTTTGGAGTGCATTACGTACAGAGTGCAGGGTTGTAGGATGAGCTATATCCAGAGTGCAGGGTTCTGGGATGAGCTATATCCAGAGTGCAGGGTTCTGGGATGAGCTATGTACCGAGTGCAGAGTTCTGGGATAAGCTATGTACAGAGTTCAGGGTTCTGGGATGAGCTGTTTACAGAGTGCAGGGTTCTGGGATGAGCTGTGTACAAAGTGCAGGGTTCTGGGATGAGCTATGTACAGAGTGCAGGGCTCTGGGATGAGCTGCACGCAGAGTGCAGGGTTCTGGGATGAGCTATGTACAGAGTGCAGGGTTCTGAAATGAGCTATGTACAGAGTGCGGGGTTCTGAGATGAGCTATGTACAGAGTGCAGGGTTCTGGCATGAGCTATGTACAGAGTGCAGGGTTCTGGCATGAGCTATGTACAGAGTGCAGGGTTCTGGCGTGAGCTATGTACAGAGTGCAGGGTTCTGGGATGAGCTATGTACAGAGTGCAGGGCTCTGGGATGAGCTATGTACAGAGTGCATGGTTCTGGGATGAGTTATGTACAGAGTGCAGGGTTCGGGGATGAGCTATGTACAGAGTGCAGGGTTTTGGGATGAGCTATGTACAGAGTGCAGGGTTCTGGGATGAGCTATCTACAGAGGGCATGGTTCTGGGATGAGCTCTGTACAGAGGGCAGGGTTCTGGGATGAGCTATGTACAGGGTGCATGGTTCTGGGATGAGCTATGTACAGGGTGCAGGGTTCTGGGATGAGCTATGTACAGGATGCCGGGTTCTGGGATGAGCTATATGCAGGGTGCAGGGTTCTGGGATGAGCTATATACAGGGTGCAGGGTTCTGAGATGAGCTATATACAGGGTGCAGGGTACTGGGTTGAGCTATATACAGGGTTCAGCAAAGGTGTAATTAGAGCCTCCAGGTCCCTGGTGCAAGAAACCATGAAGGGCCCCCGACCTCCGTCCTGGGCCATTCCCTCCAAGCTGAGAGCCCTTCCCACTGATCCCACCGCCCTGCATGATCCCACAGCGGATCACTTTCACATGTGGTGCAGTCCTGCAGTCTTGGGCCCCACCATGGTGGCAGAAGGCCAGGGCCCAGTTGCAAGTGCAACCTTTGCTAGTAGTTCCGCCAGTGGTGTCAGTGTGGACTGTGAATGGTGTCAGTCAGTAGGGCAGTGGACATGGTCAGTAGAGCAGTGGAAGTGGTCAGTAGGGCAATGAACGTGGTTAGTATGGCAGTTAACGTGGTCAGTAGGGTAGTGGATATTGTCAGTAAAGCAGTGGACATGGTCAGTAGCGCACTGGTAATGGTCAGTAGAGCAGTGGTCATGGTCAGTAGAGCAGTGGTTATGGTCAGTAGAGCAGTGGACATGGTGGGTAGGGCAGTGAACGTGGTCAGTAGAGCAGTGGTCATGGTCAGTAGGGCAGTGGACGTGGTCAGTAGGGCAGTAGACATTGTCAGTAGAGCAGTGGATGTGGACAGTAGGGCAGTGAACTTGGTCAGTAGGGCAGTGGACGTGGTCAGTAGAGCAGTAGACATGGCCATTAGAGCAGTGGACACAATCAGTAGGAAAGTGGACGGGATCGGTCATTTTTAAATTTTGTTATTTTATTTTTTTATTATATTTTATCATTATATTTTATTTTACAATTGTATTTTTTAGAGTTTTTCTTTACAGGTTTTGATGGGAGTTGGTGGCAGTGGCAGTCTCTAGCCATCTCTTGTATCATGTCCTCAGTCTATAGCCATCTCTTGTATTCTGTCCTCAGTCTCTAAACATCACTTGTATCATGTCCGCAACCTCTGACCATCTCTTGTCTTAAATCATGTCTGCAGTCTCTGAGTGGGAGTCTGGAGAGGAGTCAAGAGTGGGAGTGCCACCAGGATAGGGGTCATGGGAGAAGTCAGATGTGTGTGGATTGTGGAGAGGAGACTATAGGATAAAACCAAAGCCATCTAACTGAGCCCTGCACAGTGCACCTGAGAGGAGGTCAGTTACAGCGCCACCAGGCAAGTCTGAGGGGGGTCACTGATGTAAGGGGGGGTGGAGTAAATACAATAATAAAAGGGGACACTGATATAAAGGTTTCCTCCTTATATCAGTAACCCCCCCCCATTCTTTCTGTGGAAGGGGGTCTCTGGAAACCAGAGTCCCCCCCCCATGTTTCTGGGGTGCCCCTTGATGATGGACCAATTTTACCACTTTTAACTGGAATTTGCTTTTATATATATATATATATAAAGCCCTGTGTGCTTTCATATCTGCCTTCTATGTATATATATATATAAAATACACTCTTCAAATGTGCTGTAAAATGCATGGTTTTCCCTTTCATGAACAAGGAAATAATGACGTTATGATGTTGGGCTGGTATAATAATGCTATGGGGCTGGTATGATATTTTTTCCAGGGCTGGTTTTTATTCTCAGTCTGGCAGGGACTGATGTGTATGTACAACATATATGTAAAGCACTTTGTAAATTGTTGGTGCTATACACTTGTAGACAGTGATGTAAGTAACTGAGTTAAAATAAACTGAGTTACCTAACGCAGTTACTTTAGAGGGTAACGAGTAATCTAACTGATTACTTTTGCCCTCATGGTAACTCAGTTCCCATTACTTTGGCTTAGTTACCTCAATTACATCTACCGCCACTAGATGGCAGTAGTGTAATTCCGGTGTCCTGCCGAAAAAGTTCCCCCGCCGGATAAGGACCCCCTGTACTGCGCAGGCGCAGGGCTTGCGCAGTACGAAGGACTACGGAGCTTCCGAAAATTGCCGAACCTAAACAGCTCTGAGTGAACTCTACACCGCGCAGGTGCAGTTAACATGTAATTGTACGAGGCGATGCCGCACGCTCCTGATGCTCGTGCTACTCTGCAAGGGGGTGTCTATCGTGTAAGTAAGGGGCGGGTCTAGTATTACTGTAACCAAGGGGCGCATTTATTATTATTGTTATATATCGAGCTCTGCCCATTAATTTAACATTCGCCCTCTTCTGTAGCCATCCGCCCCTTACACGATATAATAATAATAGACCCACCCCTTGCTTACACGCTATAACAGATCTGCCCCTTGGTTAGAGTAATAATAGAGCAGCCCCTTGGTTACACGATATATAACAATAATAATAAATGCGCCCCTTGGTTACAGTAATACTAGACCCGCCCCTTAGTTACACGTATAGAATATTTTTTAAAAAAGTCAGTTACTTTGCTGCGTAACTAATTACTTTTCCAATGTAGTAACTGAGTTACTAACGCAATTACTTTTTGGGAGAAGTAATTTGTAACTTAACTAATTACTTTTTTAAAGTAAGATGACCAACACTGCTTGTAGATACCAAAAATAAATAAGATAAACAGTAATATTTAGCCCACCACATTGCAATGCACAGTATATTAACTACGAGGGGGCGTTCAAACAGGGATCTTTAGTTTTACAGGTATAAAAAGGGATGCTAGTGTGGTGGTACTACATGCAGTAGTAAGTGGCAAGTGTTTCCTATTACTGATAGCTGACGCACATGTCACGGGCCAGTCCAGAGACTGTTAATCAAGATTGCAGACAACAGTGTTAGTGCGTGCATGGAACAGCATGTTTTGATGATGTTTCTTGAACGAAGGCGTAAAACCTGCGGATATCTACAGAAGACTACACGCACAGTACGGTGATGAGGTGCTCAGACGCAGTAAGACATTTGAAAAGTGTAAACGTTTCAAAGATGGCCCTACGTCTGTCAGTGATGATACTGGCCATGGTGGTTCCCAGACCACAGCAGTCATTTCTGTAAACATTCAGCGCGTGGAACGCCTGATCCTGCATAACCGATGCAAAACCTGTTGTAAAGTTGCACAAGAGACAAATCTTTCTGTGGGAACGGTGAACAAAGTGAATCAGGCTGTCCTAGGATGATTTAAGTGTACTGACAAATCTTTTTATGCCAAAGCTGTCCAGGCATTAGTTAACCACTTGACCACTGGGCACTTAAACCCCTTCCTAACCAGACCAATTTTCAGCTTTTGGTGCTCTCACACTTTGAATGACAATTACTCAGTCATGCAACACTGTACCTAAATGATTTTTTGTCCTTTTTTTTTTCACACAAATAGAGCTTTCTTTTGGTGGTATTTAATCACTGCTGTTTTTTTTTTTTTGCGCTATAAATCAAAAAAGACTGAAAATGCGGTAAAAAAAAAAAAATCTTTGTTTATATTAAAATTTATTGCAGAGTATTGGCGAGTGTTGGCGGAGTATTGGCAGAGTATTGCACAGTGTTGCACAGTGTTGGCAGAGTATTGCACAGTGTTGGCAGAGTATTGCACAGTGTTGCACAGTACTGTCACAGAGCAGCGCTGTGGGCCCTACACATCCAGCCCACAGCGCTGCTGCCATCTCTCCCCCTCTCCGCTTCTCCCCTCTCACTGTACCAATCGGTACAGAGAGGGAGGAACCGGCATCATGATGTGATGCCGGTTTGTTTACATGTGATTTAATTTAACGGAGCGATCACGTGGTAAAAGGCCGCTATCAGCAGTTTTCACGTGGTAAACGGCCGCTATAAGCAGTTTTCACTCCTTGAAATGTGTTCTTTTATTATATAAACATAGTACTGGTTTGACTCGAACGCCCCTCATATTTCACCCTACCCAGACTGTCAGCAATTCATAAACCACTCCCACACACACTGACAAATGGCTGCTGGGAATCTACCCTTTTATAGAGAGGGAGATCACACATAACAGAGTCCACTTTATTGGCACATCAAAGCCAACAGACATAAATTTAAGATCCAGGCACCCTGGTGTTTAGGCAGGGTTGCTAACAAATTTAGTTTGCCAGCTAGTAATTGTCCTGGCTAATTGTTAGGAGATCCACTGATTTCCCCCTAATTCTGGAAATACTGCACTTCTCTCGTCTGTCACTCGGTGGTATTGTAGCTGGTGACATTAGATAAGACAAGGGCATAGCAAGGACAGATGAATAGATTGGGTGTCTCAGCCAATTGGCAGGGGTTTCTTTAAGTCCCTTGGCCTGCTGGGAGAGCCTATTTATTTGGGTGGAGTCAGGTGATCAGGGTTCTGTGCCAATTGGACAGCTGTCTGGGTGGACATGTGTTATGTCGCCCAGGGCTGCTAGGCTGGAAGCCTGAGGCCTATCCTGGGGACACCTGGCTGCTAGGCTGCCTGAGACCTATCCAGGAGCAGGAGAAGCAGCGTAGGGTGGGGAATGCAGGATTGAAGTCCAACTGAGTTGCAAAAGTTCAACCGGACGGGGAACTAGTTGTGGTCAGAGGTAGAGGGGAAGCTGTCGTCATTAAGGGACCATCCACCTAGTTACCGGAGACTACTGTGAGTAAGTTGAAGCAAGTACCTGAGCAGTCTTCTCACCAGCCGGGGACGGTGAAGAAGTGGGAAAGCATCAGCAAGTGCCAAGC
Source organism: Lithobates sylvaticus (assembly GCA_028564925.1). NCBI lineage: Eukaryota > Metazoa > Chordata > Amphibia > Anura > Ranidae > Lithobates > Lithobates sylvaticus. The sequence goes on from CM053034.1 coordinate 155,521,144, forward strand.
TAGGAACCCAGCGGGAGTGACGCTTGAGGAGTATACAGTGGGATAGCTGTGGAAGAGCCTAGGGGATCCAGTGACGACTGGGATCTGGAAGTCTAGTGAGAGAATTGGAGCTCAGTGAGTGAAGATCTACAGTGGGATACTGTGAGATAAGTAAAGGACTGTTCTGTGTTACCGAGAGTTATGTACAACTACCGTCAGTGACTGTTGCAAGATTAGTTGCCATAGAAGACAGCAGTCCTACCTATACAGAAGTGTTATCCGGCTGGAGGCCTTCCACTGTCTAGCTGTCTACCTATAGAAGTCTCAGAGTCTGCCAATTATCATTGCATCTACTCAAGGTTTTTTTTTTTTTTTGCCATCTGTGTCTCATTGGGGAGATTTCCCTTTAGTTTCTTTTCTATAGCCAAAACAACAAGAAAGAGAAAATATTTCCAAAGTGAAAAAATCTTTGGTTGTCAGTAGGGTCATCAGAACTACTATCGCAATTGGAAAATGTTCCTTTTATCACTATTCTTGGGACATTTTGGTATTTTTTTTTTCACTTTCCATCATAATGGTAAACAGGTTAAATAGAAAGAGTGGATCTTCCTAAAGAACCAAATTAACAAACCCCTTTACCTCCCATACAGCTACACCCTAAACTATAAGTGCCCAACTACAGAGTTTCTGCAATCATTCACTCTAACACCAATATACATCTATATATGTGAAAAACAGTACTGTGCCACTCCTTTCATATTGTGCTTATACGTTAACACCCATGATTATTAACACAATAAACCTGAGGAAGTCACATGACTAGTGAAAAAACATTTTGGGTCGAGCCTGGGTGATGTCATCAAGTTGATACAAAGCATAGAGACATGGATGGGTGAGCTTGCTTTGAATATTAAAAATGAATTAACCACTTCCAGACCACCTGCCGTCAGATCACTTTTATCGGTGGCGGGAGAGGTGCCCACCCCCTCCCGCCGCGTCCAGGTCATCTCCGATGCTTACCGGGTCCGTTGGTAGCGGCGGAGACAATCTGATCCTATTCCCTGATGAGCAGGAAGTCGAGTGAAGGAATGATGGCCCCCATTCGACTCCATGCCATTGAATGTCGGCAGTGACGTCAAACGTCACTTCCGCCCAACAGCCTTAAAGGGACAATTTTTTTTTATTTATTTTTTTATTGCTTTGAATTGTAAATGTGAGATCTGACGTCTTTTTACCCCAGATCGCACATTAAAGAGGTCCTGTCATGCTTTTTTTCTATTACAAGGGATGTTCCCTGTAGCATTTTGTGACACAGTGGGGTTGATTTACTAAAACTGGAGAGTACAAAATCTGGTGCAGCTGTGTATAGAAACCAATCAGCTTCTAACTTTAGCTTGTTCAATTAGGCTTTGAAAATAGAACCTGGAAGCTGTTTGGCTACCATGCACAGCTACACCAGATTTTGCACGCTCCAGTTTTAGGAAATTCCCCCAAGTGAGTTTTTGTAACAAGTCTTTAGTGTCCCTTGCTTAGTTGGAATGTTAAGATCTAGATACTGTAAGTGCTATTTGTTCTACAAATGTTTGCTTTTCTTGAATTCATTAATCTGACTTGTCTTCCTTTTATTTCTGCCCAATGCCAAAGACTTGGGTAGTCAAATAAAAGAGAACACGCAGGTTCAGCAAAACTTCAGAACAGAAAAAACACAAGGCCCAGGATGTACTTTGGTTAGGCAGCAGTTCTGGCTTGCAACTCCCTTTTACGTAACCAAATCAAATGGTAATTAGAGCGCCTTCATTTGAAAGCCTTTGAAGATGATTTAAAGCTTTGTTTATCCAGGATATCATATGCAATGTGTATTTTTACTCATGCGCACATATCGGTATTAGGATATTGCTTATGATGTGTTTTATTACAGGCAAACCTCATGCTTTTTTACCTATGCAGCATCACAGTTTCTTTAAGATTAAAAGCCAAATCCAACTGGAACTGAAGTATCAGCTTTAAGTTGGGTATACTCAGCAGGAATGGGACAGCTTTCGGTACATGTATACCGCTGTCTGTTCAATAGAAGGCGGTCTAACGACTGGCTTTTGTTGAACTGTCTTACTGGAAAACTAGCATTCAATTAGCGCTTGCAGCCAATGGCTACAATGCTGATCTCTATACCAGTGGCGGCTGATGCTCAATACTTTGAGATGGACTTGGCAAAGCCATTTCCCCCCCAGGAGACGGACATGAATGTGGGGAACACTAGCAACACCCCCCCACCCGCTCCGGGGGACGGAGGGACGGGAAGGCAGAAGGCCTCCCTACCTTAGGAGGCAGATGTCCTGCCCGGGATGACTTCGATCTCCCTTTCTCCTCCCTCCCCTGTCCGAGCCGGGGAGTGCTGGATGTGGCTGGGCCTCTGCGGGTGAGCCATCCCTGGAGTCACAGTGGCGGCTGGTGGTTGGTCGGTCGGGCTTCCCTTGCATCTCCTCTGGCCATGTGTCTTCTACGGCTGTGCGTTTTCTCCTTCCTCCTCCTAGGCCATTAGGATTGCTTCTCCTTTCAGCCAATCGGGAAACGGTCTCAGGACCCGCTTCCTGATTGGCTGGAAGGAGAATCAGTGTCACTATCAGGGTCACTATCGTCACACAACTGGGTGGGCTCAGGGCACAGTGCTCTGCGCCCCAAGCCTGCCCTTTTTTGAAGCCTATTAGAGCCTCTGGCTCTAATCACGTGCTTCGAAAAGAAAAAAACTCCTTTAGAATCGATGCACGGATGAATGGATGCATGGATGGGAGGGGCGGCGCCCGTGCGCCCCTAATGGACGTGTCACCACCGCTCTATTCTCTGGCAGAGGGGGGAGTCCCCCCTGTCAGAAGACAATAACTCAATCTCTACATCAACATTGCTTCCCCTGCTGATACAGGAATATGTGAGGTTCAACCTGCTGGTTAAAGAAAAAAAAAAAAACAACGTGTATATTCTGCTTTAGGCATATAATGGCAAACTAAAAACATGCTAGTTTATCATCAGAGTTTCATATCTGTATCATGGCTACTATCGAAATAAAGCTATTTGTCAAGCTGCCTCTTGCTCAGTCTTCTGTATTGTACATTACACAGGGAATTCAACAGTGACAGTGTGAGCGCAACAGCCATGGTATGGGAGTGATGCAAACAACAGTGGTCAGAGTGAGGCACTAGAGTCCCTAAATAATATAATAATAATAATATACAAATTAATTGGGTAATAGAATCATCTAAACTACAGCATCATTTTTAGGGGGACTTTTTTCTGCCACTAGTTAGCCTCAGTCTAATTACCAGCATCATTCATCCTCCTGCCTCTGAGCCCAGTTCATTCTGGACCTGTACCTGCCTGTGACAGTGTAGGCAATAATTCACTGCCAGCTCCTGCCAAGCCAGCCAGGGGATTTGCCCCGCCTCTTCTTGGGATAGGACACATGCATAACTGTAGATAAGAGAAACTCTGCCATGTTGTGTCTATGGTACTGAAGCCCAACATCTTGAATACAGAATGTCAACACGGATAGCTGTTCTATGCTTTTACTGTGAAGTAACAAGATAACACTTCAGAAACAGTTTCACCCCTCTCCCCTCAGTCTCCCTCTTAATGTATAAGAATCTGTCCACTTCTGCATCACTATTCTGATATACCATATACCATGTATTTTACGCTTCGGCACGCTCTACCTGCCACCCTAGGGGTATGCCGCCATCCTACCCAACCCCAGTACTATCAACAACACCCCAGACCTGAGTCGCTGTTTCACTCACAGGGGCACTACGGTCGCAACTCATTGACAAACCGTAGATACAATGCATACCACCCAACTTCTTTCAGTCCCCTCACCCGTGCACAGCTAGTTCCCCACAGTGGTGCATGGTTGTTGTGACAATGCATCACGGTTAGTTTCTATACACAATTACCTGCGACGCCCTTTCCTCTCGACTCAATTCCTCTACAACTGCCAGCTATCCCCTGCCTTTTCTGATCCCTGGCTACACTGAATTGTCTTCATTGTTCTTTTTTCACTCTTCTTCATTTTTGTACCTAATCAACCTATAGGTAGCCATTGTTCGAACCACAGCAATGATAGTAATTTTCTGGGTCATGCAAAATTAGTTTCCAATGTTTTTGTACTGTTGTACACTTTATTCTTACTATTACTCACTGTTACATATTCTGCAGTTGATGGGTTTTTGTAAGCCTTCGTTTCTGTATTGCATACAAACTTCAATAAAATCTTATTGCAAAAAAAAAAAAAAACACTTCAGGCAGTACAGTCCAGCTCGGTGTAAATAACTTTGAACTTGGAAAGTCGAGCCAGCTCTCTTTTTCTCTTTCGATCACGTGTCCCCCTTACTGTGAATCCCCACCTTGGGTCTAGGGCCCAGAAGGTCTCCTCCTCTTCAGGCTACAAAACTACATGGCGTAAGTCAGTTCCTATACTCCGAGTATAAAAGGGCACAGACTGGACCTGACCGTTACTAAAAGGGATACTAGCCCCTACTTACAACTGGACAGAAAAAGCAGCAGAAGCACAGTAATTAGCTCTTTTCTCTCACTCTGCTTTTCTTTCCTACCAGCATGTCAGCACATGAACTAATTGGCTCCATGCCTTTCTTCTTTCTCTCACACTCAAGTCCAGCTGTATATGGACTGCAAGAGGCTGCTACCAGGTCAAATGCATGTTCTTACACTGCTTGCATTCAAAAATACATTTAGGCTCAGTTTACGTATATGGGGTGCAAGAAAGGCAGCAAATCCTGTGCGTTTCCCGCATCGAATTGAAATCGCACGGCGTTCATGTGAATCGCAGCGGGTGTCAATGTTAAGTTAATAACACCACAAAAGAAGTTCGCAAAACGCATTGTGATTGACAGAATCAGATTGCATAGGTGCAACCTGATTCTAGAAAAAAAAGGGTAATGCACGTTTTTTGTGTGGATGCAGTGCGATTTGAGCCAGACAAATGAATTTCTCAAATCGCACTGCACAGACATCGCATGTGATTTGCACAGGAATGCGGTGTGATTTCTGTGCGAATCACATGTGATGTGCCACACCGCATATGTGTGAACTGAGCCATAATGATGTGTTAATGTTTACAGAGCCACACTGATTTGTGTCTGCTTAGATTTCCTCTTTAACCACCTGATTACTTTGCACTTAAACCCCCCTCGTGACCAGACCAATTTTCAGCTTTTGGCGCTGACGCACTTGGAATGACAATTGCGCGGTCATACAACACTGTACCCAAATGAAATTTTTACCATTTTTTCCCCACAAATAGAGCTTTCTTTTGGTGGTATTTAATCACAGCTGGGGTTTTTATTTTTTGCTAAACAAATAAAAAAAGATGGAAAAAAAAAAAAAAATCATGTTTAATAGTTTGTTATAAAATTTTGCAAACAGGTAATTTTTCTGCTTCATTGATATGCGCTGATGAGGCAGCACTTGTGGGCACTGATAGGCTGCACTGGTGGGCACTGATAGGCTGCACTGGTGGGCACTGATAGGCTGCACTGGTGGGCACTGATAAGTCAGTACTGATGGGCACAGATAAGTCGGTACTGATGGGCACAGCAAAGATGGTACTGATGGGCACGGATGGGTGGCACGGATGGGTGGCACGGATGGGTGGCACAGATGGGCACTGATGGATGGCACTGATAGATGGCACTGATGGGCACTGATAGATGGCACTGATAGGTGTCACTGATAGATGGCACTGATGGGCACTGATAGGTGGCACTGATGAGCACTGGTAGGGGACACTAATGCGCACTGGTAGGTGACACTGATGTGCAGCACTGGCACTGTGGGCACTGACATATGGCACTGTGGGCACTGACATATGGCACTGGGGGCACTGACAGATGGCACTGGGGGCACTGATAGATGGCACTGAGGGCACTGACAGGTGGCACTGGGGGCGCTTTTATTAGAAAAGAAGGGCACCATGGACCCTGGGCATATTGCAGTGAGAGGGACTGATGTCCCTCTCACTGCCGCCGGTGATCGGCTTTTTTTTTTTCTCCTCGCGCTGTCAGCGCGAGCAGGAAAAAAAGCCGATTACCGGCTCGGTTATCATCACATGATCAGCTGCCATTGGCTGACAGCTGATCACATGGTAAGGGGTCGGGAACAGACTCACGGATCACAGAGCGCGCCGTGCGCGCCCTTCAGGAGGCGCGCAGGCAGCTCGTTGCCGGGACGACGTCAATAGACGTCGTCCCGGCACATCAGATCCGCGTTGTAGCCGTCATTTGGCTATAGCGCGGATCTCGGGTGGTTAAGAAATAAATAGATGCCCATATGTTACACTCAGCTTACCAAACTGGCAGCTCTACTCTCACTGTCCATAGTTGCTTCTCTTACAGGTCTCCTACAACTGGCCACTACATCCAAATGGTGACTGAGTTTCTTCCACCCCAATCTTCCTACACAATACCATCTGCTCCATCAATGCTACAATGCTACATTGATTTACCAAAGGATAAATGGGCTGTTCGGTTTGCAAGGGAATTTTCTGTAAGCTTAGTAAACATGGTGAAAATCCACTTCGCTAAGAATACTCAATAAGTGCAAGAGTTTCACTCATCTTTATTCACTAAGCTAAAGTAAAGTTCACTTGCAAAGTGAACAGCCTATTTCACTTTTGTCAACCCAACTGTTTGTTTCTCTGTGCTTCATACATACTGTCCTCTTTGCCTTCTATTGGCCAGCGAAGACATATGCTCCGATCTGCCTCTGCGATTTGCAAAGCATAGTAAGCGGGGGGCGTGGCTAGCTGAGTTACCACACCAGCCGTAACAATTGAGCGCTGCATCTGGTGACAAGCTGCATCTGGTGGCAAGTGGCAAGCTGCATCTTGTGAAAAGTGATGTGGCAGGTGACACACTGCATCTGATGGCAGGCGACTTGGCAAGTGACATGCTCAGGGCTCCCACTGATTGTGTGTTATGATGAGTTGAACCATTATATTTTATATTACAATGTAATAATAGAAATAATGCACACAATGACACTATATCAACCAAGGTGCAGTGATGATTGAAGTGCTAACACCAGGTGTTTGGAGTATCTTTATCTGCTGATTGTTAAACTTTCTGTAATAAACATATTGCTATTGTGGTGTAGGATTTGAGCCTGCTGTTCCTCCATACCTCTTTCTTTCCTTCTTTCTTTCCTTCCCACCCTATCTCTTTCTTTTTCTTTCTTTCTTTCTCTCTCCCTCTCTCTTTCTCCCTTTCTCTCTTTCTTTCTCTTTCCCTCTCTGTTTCTATCGCTCTCTCTTCCTTCTCCCTCCATCCCTCTTTCTTCTCAGACTTTAACCACACCCCCTTTAAGCCGCGCCCAATATTTAGTTTAAACCACACAACATTTCCTCCCCCTACGTCACACCTACAAATGAATGCCCTGTCCCCTAATTATAATAAGACTCCACCTACCGACAAAAAAGTGTCCCTATAGATTTTTGATAATGTTGGCAACTATGTTCATACGTCACCTCAACTGTGAGCACTATGGCTATTGCTTTGTCACTGCATACCATATATGTGCCAGCATCTTTGGAAGTCTGAGTTCCCCATTCCTCACCATCTTTAGTATGTTTAACTTCCCCCTGTCATTGTTTGATGTATGCTCTTCTGCCTGTTTTCCCCAACCATGATCATTTAGTCATCTACTTCTCTCCATTCTCTCTTGCTTCTTCAGGGCTTGATCAGCTTACACTGTGTCTCTTCTTTCATTTCTCCCTAGTCAGTTACTACTCTGCCTTATAGACGCATCTAGAGGGGTGCTGGTGTGGGCTATGCCTCCCAGATTTCCATTGTGTGATTACTCACTACCAATGTCCCCCATGGGATACTCATCTCTCGGCAGCAGGACATGTGGGTACGAGACTAGTGTTTATGTAGTAAGTTATCTGCATCCTTAGAAACTAATTGTATATCTGTAGAACTTTTTTGATACATATGTAATGGACTTTTTTTTCAAATCTATTATAGAGAATGTTACAAATAATTCATCCCTGAAGAAGATTATTGTATTATAAATATCGAAACGCGTTGGATGATCTGCTGTGTCCAGTACCGCCAGTCTGTTGGAGGTCCCAGGACGCATAAGCATTTAGCACCATTCTTATTTTCAACACTATTGTTTTTAGATTTGTGAAAAATGTATTGTATCTCCTTATGATATACAACTGTTTTATATTTAATGTTTTGTATAAATAAATTTACTTTTCTATAAAAATATTTTTTTCTTTTTCGTTGCCTTAAAAATCCCACCCTTTAGAGGTGTTCAATTTACACATATTAAAAGGGATGATGGCAACTACATGCCAATTGATATGGACTACAAATGAATTTATGGGGAATTGTTCTAGCGGGGTGATTTTAACCCCTGCTAGTGGTCGAAAAAGGGTTAAAAGCACCCACTAAGCGCCGCCTCGGGGGCAGCACTGCCCATTGATTTCAATGAGCAGGGGCGCTTTAGGAGCCTCCTTTAGGACCGCTCCGAAAGCGCCTCAAACATGCTGCTTGCCGGACTTTTTTTGACATCCTGCCAGCGCACCGCTCCAGTGTGAAAGCCCCCGGGCTTTTATATTGGAGTGACAGGACAGGCGCTTTACAGGTACTTTGCAGGTGCTATTTTTTAGCGCCTGTAAAGCGCCTCAGTGTGACAGGGGTCTAAACCTCATTCGCTATGTGGTTGCCCAACCTATTATTTTACTGAGGTCCTCCTGTAAGGTTTACACATCTTGATGTGACGTTATCGCCCTGCTTAGCTTTGTATTGTCAGCAAACACTGAAACACTGAATCAGTCAGGCAGAAGTCTGATCATGTATGAAGTAAAAAAATCATGGTTATGGCAGGTGGGCAGCAGTTTTTAAATTCTGATCTGGTTCACTTTATTATGGATCAGTTTTTCTGGTAAAATATAAATCATTAGCTCTGTATAACCATCTAAAGACTGTTGTTTTGCAATAATTTAGCAAATATCAGCAAGCTGTACCTTACACAATTAAAATACCCTGTGGTCCGACATCTCCTGCTAATATGCCTGCATATGTACAATAATTAGCATCACTTTCTACATTTTAAATCCCAGTGTTTAGATCTGACTGGGAGTAAGAAATTTAAAGGATTACCTTAGATGACCATCTCAATATTTGTTCATGATACTCTGTGGGAGAACCATTCCCAGATGTGCATTAGAAGCATCATAATACTCTAGAGAGGCCATGTGGTATTAAATTGATATTAATGTATTGACAGATAGCTTAGTGGAAGGATCCACTTCTGGATAATTATAGCATTGGAGCAGTTTACAATTTTGCAGTAACATTGATTGCACAGACAGTAAACTTAGTGGGATCTAACGCACAGATTCAGTTTCACCGATGCACATATTTGTAAGGCAATTTATTTATCATGTAAAAATTATCTGTTTTGTTTCACAAAGAAATGAACTAATACTGGCATTTGATTTCAACTGAATATTTGTAATTTTCCCCACTTTGAATAAAAAATGTTACACCCCTGCTTTTAACAACAAAAAAAAAGTCTTCTTCCGCAGCTCCTGATTTTTCCATAGCCCTAGGCAGGGTGTAGGGGGTGGATGGTTGTTGGGTAGATGGGTGATCATGGACCTTTCCTTTATGCTTCCCTATTAACCCGTTGGCTGCCAAGTTCTGGGTCACTTGAAATTGCTATTATTTGGGCTACGCCTGGTGGTATCCAGGGACACTCATGATAACACAGCAATAACACCTCACCCAAAGTCTTGCTCACCAATGCTCACGACCAGGTCGTGAAGAATCAAACATTAAGGCAGTCCTGTAACTTAGAGATGAGCCACTTGTGTGTAGTGTTGTAAGCAGAGTCTCTCCAGAAGATGTTGTCCCTTGTCCTACACACTTGTACATGTTGTATGTATGTACTTGTATGTGTTGCATTAGGAGGGGCAAGCAGAGCCTATGCCCATTCCACTAGTCAGCGTACTTCTGTTACTTCACTCCCAGTAACAGAATGGGTTCCCGCCAAGCACTTAACGTAGACATCATGTATCACCTAACCCTTGCCTTATGTACCTAGTTACCATAGAAACAGTTGCCATAGATGTAAAGCTTTTCTACTCCCAGGGACTGGCAAAGTCAGACCGATAGGGAGGGAGTTGGAACACCAAATCCCCTCGATACCGGAGGATCCATCACCAAACTAAGTACCATGCCAATGACTGGTTGCTGTTTCCTCATGTGGTTACCTATGTCAACTTCTTCCTTTTAGATTCTCAGGCTAACATTGGATTGCAGTGATATTCACTGACCCAATGTGCTAATTCAGACCCTGGTTCCTTAGAGGGATGCCGGGACCTCACATGCACCCCTTGAGTAACTTCAGACCAGACCTTGAGCAGTTGAAACAACTTTACTGAACTTTTGGCAGAACATATATAACATGCATTAATGTCTTCTTCCTAACTGAGCCAAACTGTAGCATCTCTTAGAGGAAAATCCAAGTTTGGCGGTGCTCCATAAGTCCATGTTCCAGGTTTCTTGGTGTTCGATAAGGGACCATAGGTCCCAGCAAGTCTTTAGTGTAGGCTCTCCATGCATTTCCCCAGAGCCCCCTAGGATTCTGACCTCTTCCCTTTTATAGAGCATGGCAGGGAGGCTGGATCCCAGCAACATGGGGAAAAGGCAGCAACACATTAACCTTTTCCCCCTGACCTGGGCAGCTGAGTGCTAATTACACACACACAAAGCAGGCAACCTGCCTACAAGGACTTCAGGTTTTACTAGCTACAAAGCTTTTCTCTGTGTTAATGGATAAGTTTACCTTTAGTAACATGTTACATCTTACATACATAATCAGGGTGTACCATGTAACATGTTACTAAAGCACCTACCTACACCCAAACCTGATCCCCCTTTGTGACAGTGGGCATGGGACACCCGCTGTCACAATTCAAAACTAGCACAGCTGTGTGGGGCTCCGCCCACATGACCATGTCATGCATTCATAGAGTTCTGTGAATTAATGAACTACAAGTACCGTCTGCCCAACGGCAGGTGGCTAGTAGTGCTCAATGAACTGCAAGGGTGCTGGTGAATGCTGTTGTACTTGTAATCTTTCTGGACTTCAGTAACTGTCTGCCCATATGGGAGGTACGAGCAGACAGCTGTTCTGACAGTCTACAGGAGTCTGGCATTCCACCCACGATCTGCTGATCATTGGTGCAATGCTTTACAGGCTCCTAAGGAAAGGAAAAAAAATTAATTTTTTTACCTGCAAAAAAATTTGCATTTTTTTTTAAGTGAACTCACATCCCTTCTCTGCCTGTGCAGTGATAATGCTACACAAGCAGAGCCTACACAGGGTTAACACCCTCCTCCTTCTCCCTCCCTGTCTGAGCCCAGTGGGGGGAGGGGATGGGCAGAAAGATTGGATCATGGCTCCTGCTCTCTGCTTTTTGACCTGTGTACTGTGCAAGTGACAGCCACAGATGACAGAACAGGTCTCTCCTAATTAACAAAGGGACATGTGCCCCTTTTGGTAATTAGGAGTAGCATCTGCTCTGTGTTCTATGTTTAGAAGAGTCATGCAAACATTGCACTTACACAACTGTAGCGCCGGGCTCCTGATGAGCACTCGCTATATGTTTTGCAAATTTAATGTTCCTAAAACCACAGTTGGGTTTAGGATTAATTGTGCTAAATTATGGTTTCAGTACCAGTCTGGCTGGATTGCACTGTGTTCTGCTTGGCCATAGGTGTCGGTGTCACCTCTGGCAAGCATGAGAACGCAGTCTGGCTGGATGCATTGGGTGCCAATCTCTCTCGGAACCAACCAGTGAGTCTGTCATCTTGCTGTGCATTCTGGAAAGGGTACCTAAGGTGCTGAGATCACGTGCTATGGGGTTCCGGTCCAGAAGATCTTTCTGTCTGTTTGGTCCTGGTCCTCCTGACCAGCCCTCAGGGGCCCTCATGGCCTGGGGTGCGGATCCATCCATTTCTGAGTCTCGGGGCTGGCTAGCCCGAGGCACAGTAACTGGAAGGAGGATTCTAAGGTGGTCCACAGTAGCATGCTGTCTAGGCCACAGTCCAATTCTCCCCTCTTCCACATATGATGCAGAGTTAATAGTCCTGCAACTCCTGCACTGCATTTAATGATGCAGAGGGACTGCCCACAGCTTCATGGAGGAGAAGACTGCACTGGAGCCTCAAAAGAAAAATCCAGACATAAAAAAAGGATAAAAAAATAAATAAATAAGAAATGCACAATAATAATGTGTCATGCGATTATATGCACTTTAATGCACCTGTTCCATGGAAAATCCTCATTTCGTTTTTTTCCCCTCACAGTGTATAATAAAAAGTATATAAAATGTGCATAAACACATAAAGTAAACACAGGTTATTTAATAGGAATTCTTGCAAAAAGGGTTCAGAGAGCAGTTCTGGCTACCCTGTACTGTCCTGGAAAGCAGGAACTCCCTTTTAGTTTTGCCAAAATGTTAGCACATCAAATAATGGCACTACATTGTAAACAAAATCACCTTTTTAAAGTCATTGTACACTTTAAAGTCTCATGCACACTGGACGTTATAATAAAGTAATAAAAACGCCAGTAGCTTTGCAGTGGGTTTTTCAAAAATTTTCAAAGTTTTTGCAATAGATAACGTTTTTAGTTTTTAGCACACGCTTAAACTAATACTTGTTTGGAAGCACCTTTTGATTTTATTACAGCACTATTTTTGGGTATAAGTCTATCAGCATGGCACACCTTGACTTGGCAATATTTGCCCACTTTTCTTTGCAAAAACACTCCAAAATCTGTCAAATTGCGAGGGCATCACCTTTGCACAGCCCTCTTCAGATCACCCTACAGATTTTCGGATTCAGGTCTGGGCTCTGGCTGGGCCATTCCAAAACTTTAATCTTCTTCTGGTGAAGCCATTCCTTTGCTGATTTGGATGTATACTTTGGGTCGTTCCTCTTTATGTTCAGCTTTCTAGCAGAAGCCTGTATACTCACCCTTCCGTAATTTTCCTTTCCTGTTGCATCACATGGCAGCATACACATATGGGTTGTGGCTCCGCCTCCGCAACCTGATAGGACCGCGTAGCTATTAAACCTTGAGAGGGTCCCCGCCCCAGTATTCTCAGTATCTATATACCTCACCTCAGACGGGTGGGTAATTGTATGCTGCCATGTGATGCAACAGGAAAGGAAAATTACGGAAGGGTAAGTATACAATTTTCCGTTTTCCTGTCGCATCATGGCAGCATACACATATGGGGATTAACTCGCCAAACTGGGTGGGTCTGAACACAAATATTTTATTTACAAGGAATTGAGGTATTTGAACAGATAATTGCCCTCCCAAATTCCACCGTGGACAATCTGGCCGAGTCCACTTTGTAGTGCGTAATAAAGGTACTCTTAGAGGACCATGTGGCTGCTTTGCATATCGTTTCCGAGGAGACTTTGCAGAAAGCTGCCCAGGAGGTCGCCATTGCCCTTGTGGAGTGTGCCCTTATGCCCTCAGGTACTTGAGTTTTACTGGAAGTGTAGGTTCTACTGATGGTTTTTACCAGCCACGCTGCGATAGTGCGGGATGTTGCTGCTTGACCTTTCCTAGGGCCATATGGAATGACTAGGAGGTTCTCCGCTTTCCTTAGGTCACTGGTCATTGAGAGGTATGCCAGGATGTTGGTTTTTAGGTCTAGTGGATGTGGATTCCCCTGTTCCGTGGTTAGAACGGGAAGACAAATTTCCTGATTGAAATGGAAGGAAGACACCACTTTTGGGATGAATCGGTCCGATGGTTTCAGGACTATCTTGTCTGGGTAGACTGTCAAGTATGGTTCGGTGGCCATCAAAGCGTGGATTTCCGAAACTCTTTTGGCTGATGTAATTGCTATGAGGAAGGTGGTTTTTAATGTTAAATTCCATAGCGATATTCCTTCAACTGGAAAGAATGGTTCGCGACACAGGGCATCCAGTACCACTGCAAGGTCCCAGGTCGGGAAGGAAGGTTTTTTGGGAGGCCTTATTTTCAGGCAGGCCTTCTGGAATTGCTCAATGAGTGGTTCCCTTGCCCATCTTACGCCCGTCATGGCAGATAAAGCTGACACGTGTACCTTTAGGGTATTTGACCCAAGACCCTTGTCAAGACCTCGCTGCAGGAATTCCAGAATCTGTGCCACTGTTGGAGATGTTGGATCCCATGCTTGTGTTTGTGCAACCGCGAGGAATTTTTCCCAGATTCTCCTGTAGGTGTTGTTGGTGGTGACTTTCCTGGCTTGGAGGAGAGTGTCTACCACTTTCTGTGAGCAGCCCTGTGCTACGAATCTAGACCTCTCAATCTCCATGCTGTCAGGTGTAGTCTTTCTGGACATGGGTGAAGGAGCTGACCTTGGGATAGTAGATCCGCTGCTATGGGCAGCGGTAGTGGATCCGCTGTATTCAGCTGGAGGAGAGTCGTGAACCATGGGCGTCTCGGCCAGAAGGGAAGGACCGCTATCACTGTGGATCCCGAGTTCTTGAGTCTGAGTAGTAGCCTCGGAATAATTGGTATCGGTGGAAACACGTAGCCCAGGTTGAAGTCCCAGCTGTGCTGTAAGCAGTCCGTACCTTCTGCTGTCGGGAAGGGTACTCTCGACAAGAACCTGCGACACTTCGTGTTGGAAGGAGTTGCTGCCAAGTCTATCTCTGGTACTCCCCAGGTCTTGATTATCAGGGAGAATGCTTGGTGACTCAGTGTCCATTCGCTGTTGGACACGAAACTCCTGCTCAGGGTGTCGGCTATTTGGTTCTGGGTCCCTGGCACATATGCTGCCCGGAGACCCGAAAGGTTCTGCTGTGCCCATTCGAAGACTGGTCGGACTTCCTGTAGCATTGATCGACTTCTGGTACCTCCTTGCCTGTTGATGTAGGCAACTGCTACTCGATTGTCCATCTTCAGTAAGACTTCTTTGCCCTTCAGGAAGTGGCTGAAGGCTAGGAGAGCTTTGAATGCCGCCCTCATTTGCAATATGTTGGATACCATATTGTGTGTACTGAACGGCCAGCAGCCTTGGACTGCGAGGTGTTGGTAGTGTGCTCCCCAACCTTCCCCGCTGGCATCCGAGGTGATTACTTCCTGGGAGAGAAGGACTATGTTCTTGCATCTCTTTAGGTTGTGTGGCCTGGTCCACCACCAGAGTGATTGTTTCACTTCCTCTCTGAGCACAATTGGTTGGGACATTGATACGCCGTTCCACTGCTTGAGAAATGACACTTGAAGAGGTCTTGTGTGCCACTGAGCCCATCGAACCATCGGGATGGTCGCTGAGAATGAACCCAGAATGCTGAGACACTCCCTGGTGTGGATTGAGCTGGCCGAAAGCAGCCTTCTTGCCTTTTGGATCAGTATAGGAATCTTTTCCCTCGGGAGCTCTATAGTGTTGAGGAGTGTATCCAGTTCTGCTCCTAGAAAGATCATCCTCTGTGTGGGATTTAGATTGCTCTTTTTCCAATTGATCAGCCACCCGAATTTCTGCAGGGTGGAGATTAACATCGATCGATGTGTAAGGAGGGACTCTTGATTGTTTGCGAGTAGGAGGATATCGTCCAGGTAATGGTGGACTCTTAGACCTTGTTCCCTTAGAAGAGCTATCACTGGAAGTAGGACCTTTGTGAACGTCCTTGGAGCAGTGGAAATCCCGAACGGGAGGCTTTGGAATTGGAAGTGCTGCCTGCTTACCGCAAAACGGAGATACTTTTGGAATGAAATGTGAATGGGGATATGTAAGTAAGCGTCCTGTAAATCTATAGAGAGCATCCAGTCTCCGATGTTTATGGCCTGAAGAATCGACTGCAGGCTTTCCATCCTGAATGTTTCTACCTGGATCGATCGGTTTAGCTTTTTTAAGTCCAGAACTGGACGAAGATCCCCCGTCTTTTTCTTTACCAGGAACAAGGGTGAGTAGACCCCTTTCCCCCTCTGGGATAGTGGAACTTTTACTATCGCCTGCTTTTGGTCTAAGCCTTGAATATACTCGGTCAATAGTAGTCTCTTGTCCTGAGATGTCGGTAGTTTTGTTATACAAAACCTGCTCCTTGGCCGTTTTCGAAAACTCCATTTGTGGCCGAATTGGATAGTAGCTACTGTCCATGTATCCTTTATTGTTTCCGCCCATACCTGCTTGTATTTCATGAGTCTGGCTCCTACCACAGCTGGTTGAGCGGACGTGGCGTCAAAAGGATTTCTGATCCCCTGAGACAGGGTTCTTGGATTTTTGAAATTTGAGAAAGGAAGACTGGGGGTTCTTCCAGCTCCTCCTGTACTCTCTGCCGGGTCTGTAAGACTTCGCCTCCCTATATTTGTTAGGTAGGTTCCTTCTGAAGGTGGGCGGTCTTTGTTGTTTTGGCCTTCTATCCGAAGGGATAAGGCCAGATTTTCCCCCGGTTACTTTTGAGATAGCCGAGTCTAATTTCTCACCAAAGAGGTTTGTTCCGTCAAAGGGAATCTTGCACCAATTGGATTTTGAAGATGGATCCGCCGACCAGGGTTTTAGCCAAAGTGCCCTTCTGGCCATTACTGAGCTCAGCATTGCCCTAGATGTAGATTTTATTATGTCTACAGACGCTTCTGCGACAAAATCGCCTGCGAGGGATAGCTCCTGGAGTGCAGATATTACTCTCTCCTGTTCCACTCCCTCTGACACTAGTTTTTCGGCACTGGAAGACCAATTGGAAATAGCTTTTCCTACCGCTGCCAGCGCTACTGCAGGTCTGCATGCGCCTCCCGCTGACAAATAGGTTTTTTTGAGGTCGAGATCGATTTTCCTGTCCAATACATCTTTGAACGTAACTGCATCCTCAATTGGAAGTGTCACATGCCTGGCAAGTCTCATCAGTGAGGAGTCTACTACTGGCGGGGATATCAGCGGGTTCACGTTAGGCTCTTTTAGAGGATAGAGTTTTGCTAGTCGATTGGCAAGACTAGCTTTTTTCTCCGGCTTTTGCCACTCTTCCTTAATTAAGTCTTCCAGCTCCTCAATGAATGGGAAGGTCTCTGGCTCTTTCCTGAGATTTGGGAAGTACTTCCTCACTTTATGAGGAGTTTCTTTCTCTTCCACCCAATCGATCGATTCCTTGATTGATTTTATAAAGGGTTCAACCAAAGTGAAGTCGAAGCCGGTATATGTTTCAATGTCTTCGGTATCAGACAGAAGTTCTGTCGTCTTTGAAGTGGAAGGGGCAGAGGGAGAGTCTTGAACTGCTCTGCTTACCTCGGGCCCTGCGATTTGTAGGGTCGGTTCTCTCACTGGCTGGCTTAACTCCATCTCTCTGTCTTTAGTTGCTTCGTTGAAGCATGTCCGACAGGCCAGCTTGTCTGGGAGCGCTATTGCGCCGCAAATCCAGCAGGAGTTTGCTGATGGACGGAGACTCTGCGCATGCGGGGAGCGTCTGCGTGTAGGAGTTCTCCTGCGATAGGAATGCCCATGTCTGGAGTAAGATCTTGATCTGCTCCTTCTGCGACTGGATCTGCCTCTGTCCCTTGAACGGCTTCTTCCACGATCTGAGCGGCTGTGTCTGCGACTTGAGCATCTGCTCTTTGATCGTCTTGAGTGCGATGATCTGGGCGACCTGGTAGGGCTGTTCCATTTAAACAGCGTTAGTGCCATGCTCTCTTTTTCCTCTTCTTACTTACCCGTCTTCCCCTCTTACCTTTTAGGCTGGCGATGGTCTGCTGGGGCAGCGGCCTCCATGAAAAAGTGAGTCCTGTAATACAGGGAAATGAGGAGTGCAAAGAAGCAGGCAAAGGATTGTAGTTAGGAAATACAGGCAATAAGTTAACTAACCTTAATCTGAAGAGTAATACTGCAGAGTATGCAGCTGGTAGTAAGTGGTTCAGCAGTAGAAGAAATGCAGTGAAGTTTTTCTCTCCAAACTAGCAGCGTTTCTCTGTATATGCAGCCACAGAGAAACACAGAGACTGTCAGATTTTTAAATTTGGCGCCGCCGTCGCCGTAGCGATGACGTCACGCTCGCGCATGCGCAGTAGCGCCGCGCGCCGCTCGTCGCCATTTTGGAAGCTGGAAACCCAGCTAGAGGGCGAGGATCTAGTCCACTGAGCATGCTCCGTTGCTCTGAGCCGCTCGGCCGTCCTGAATAGGGAAGAGGAGGACTAACTAACCCAGCATGCCTGTTCTAAAGGCTAATCCAGCGACCACTCAAGGATTAACAGGTATGAACATTAACAAACTACTGCCCCACACACACCAGGGAGGATAGACCTATTAATAGGAGACAATAATCCACATGGCATTTCAATATGCAAAATCCCTGCATAGTACACAGATAGATGGGCCGATTTACAGCCCTAAGACACCAGTGCATGAAAGATAGGATTGGAGACCGCTGCTTGTTAAGCCTATTTAAGGCTTGTTTAAGTGAGAAAATGTTGTTTACATACCCCTGAGACCATCAGAGTGGGGTTCCTCCATTTAGCTCATTTAGAGGCTGTACAGGTAGGACTTCCAGCCAGGAGAGGCTTGAACCTGGCTGGGGCGATAGCGGTAAGAGGTGCTGTACTTTTCGGTCTTGTCAGGTGAGGAAAAAAAGGAGAATACTGGGGCGGGGACCCTCTCAAGGTTTAATAGCTACGCGGTCCTATCAGGTTGCGGAGGCGGAGCCACAACCCCCATATGTGTATGCTGCCATGATGCGACAGGAAAAATGTCACTGTTGTGCCATATTTTCTCCACTTGATGATGAGTGTGTTCACTGCATTCCATGGTATATCGGATGCCTTGGAAATTTTTTTGTACCCTTCTCCTGACTGATACATTTTAAAAATGAGATCCCTCAGATGCTTTGGAAGCTCTTCGGACCATGGCTTTTGCTGTAGGATGCGGCTAAAAAAATTTCAGGAAAGACCTAGTAGAACAGCTGAACTTTATTTGGGGCTAATCAGATGCACTTTAAATGATGGCAGATGTGTACTGACTCCTATTTAAAGTGGAAGTAAACCCCCCTATCGTTTTCAGCCAAGGAAGCTGCCATCTTTGCCTCTGTTTAATCTTCAACTGCCACAGTGCTGCACATGTGATCCGTTATGACACCAGCTATTGGATGGTTTGACTGTTTGGTTGAGAGCACAGCCAATGTGCAGTTGGCATTCCCGGCATGCCTTTTTTTTTTTAAACTGTTAAATCGATGGGTTTACTTCCGCTTTAACACGAGTTTGAATGTGATTGCTTAATTCTGAACACAGCTACAGCCTCAGTTATAAGAGGCAACCACATTATTTTTTTTTTTTTTTTTTTACTCCCCACCTAAAAGATTCCAGTTTGTTTTTCAATTGAGTTGTACAGTTTATAGGTCACATTAAAGGTGGAAAAAGTTCTGAAATTATTTATCTTTGTCAAATTTTTTTTTTTATCACAGAAACCTGACATTTTAACAGGGGTGTGTAGACTTTTTATACCCACTGTAGAATAACATGCTGTTTATTGACTGTAGAAATAAACACCTGAAGCCAAAAACAGCAGCTGTAAAAACATCCAGTGTGCATGAGGCTTAACTGTTCATGTTGTTTTAACTAGGTATTGGTGTAGTTTTTTTTCCTGTGTTATTTTTTGCCTTACCTTGTAATGATGGGCTCACATGTTGTGGTAGAAGTTTGTAGTGTCATGGCCGATCAATGCCTATATGTCCATAGTTTGCAACTGCTAGCTTGTCCCTATTCACCAAAGAAAAGACAATTTTCTGTTCCAGGTCACAGCATCCAATACATGTGATACCACCCACTGTGTGTCGCATCACAAATGTGAATTAGACATGCTAACGTAATAAAAACACATATTCTGGCTTTATGGTGATCTCTTTGTGTGTCTGTGAATGTTCTGCCTGCTTATGTTTGTCAGATCTAATTAGATCTCAACTGCACCAGCACAAGACTGAGAGACCCAGGAATTGTGGGATATGTGGTTTCTTCACAGAAAATGTTAGTTCTTAGACTGCAGACAGATCATGCGTTAACCTTTGCAGTGTCATCCTGAAAGTCTCCTGTTTCCACACAAATAGAATCTTCTGACAAAGGAACGTAAAGATCTACTGTACTATAGACCAGTGTTTTTCAAATAGGGATCTGCAAAGAGTCCTCAGGGATACCACGTCAACATCCCAGTGTGAGCCTGTGTAAACTTCAATGCACAGAGAGGAAAGAGAACACACCCACACCTCCTCACGGCTTTCGCCTTCTCCCTGCTGATATGTGTACTATGACATTATCGCCGGTTGCTAAGGACATGTCAGACAGCACACTCAGCTTTCTGATTTGCTGGCAGAAGTACACATAGCAGCAGGGAGAAGGAGAGAGCCCTGAGGAAGTGTGCTCTCTTTCTCTCTCCTCTCTGTGCACAGGAGTTTACACATGGTCACACTCAAGTGTGCAGGGTTTTACTGCCCCCTATCTCCTCTCTACACTGCACCTGTACAGGCAACGGGAGGGAGGATTTGTGCTGGGGGAAGGGGGTGGGGGTGGTTTTGTGCTAGGAGCGGGGATTTGGAAGCAGGGGGTTTGTGCTAGGAGGGGGATTTGTGCTGCGGGAAGGGGGTTTGAGTGGTTTTGTGCTAGGAGCAGGGATTTGGAAGCAGGGGGTTTGTGCTAGGAGGGGGATTTGTGCTGGGGGAAGGGGGTTTGAGTAGTTTTGTGCTAGGAGCGGGGAATTGGAAGCAGGGGGGTTTGTTCTAGGAGGGGGGATTTGTGCTTGGGAATGGTTTGGAAGGAGGATTTGTGCTAGGAGTGGGGCTTTGGGAGCAGGGAGTTTGTGTTAGGAGGGGGAATTGGTGGGGTTTGTGCTAGGAGAAGGAATTTGGGTGGGCTTGTGCTGGGAGGGGGGATTTGAGGGGTTTGTGCTAGAAGGAATTTTGAGGGTGTTTTTGCTTGGAGGGGGAATTGTGGGGGGGGGGTATTCATGCTAGGAGGGGGAATTTGGGGGGAGAGGAGTTACAATCTAGGATCACTGAACTCTGCCTCACAGACTACATTTTAGGGCTTGTTCACATCAGGTGCAGTGCGATAACACATGCAAAATCGTATGTTTTCCCGTACCGCCTTTTGCAGTCATGTGTGGGTGCCATTATTTCTTAATGATACCCCCATGCTTTTTGTAAATACGCGCATGTTTGCGCCCATTACAAAATGCAACATGCGGAACATGCAAAAAAGCATGCACGCTTGGATGCACTTCCTGGTATGAATGAGCCCTCAGACTGGTGTGCCCCAGGATTGCTCACGGTTCTAAAGGGTTCCTTGACTGAAAGAAGGTTAAAAAACACTGCTACATAGACTATGGGGGTTATTTACGAAAGGCAAATCCACTTTGCACTGCAAGTGCACTTGAAAGTGCACTTGGAAGTTCAGTCACTCTAAATCTAAGGGGTAGATCTGAAATGAGTGGAAGCTCTGCTGATTTTATCATCCAATCATGTGCAAGCTAAAATGCTGTTTTTTATTTTCCTTGCATATCCCCCTCGGATCTACAGCGACTTTTCAAGTGCACTTGCAGTGCAAAGTGGATTTTCCTTTAGTAAATAACCCCCTATGTCTACAGGGCAACAATTGACAGATGAAGCTACATGATTAACATAGGTGAAAAAACAGTAGGTGCAGATGGGAAGGTTTAAAATGTTTTTAAAGCAGAGGATAACCCACAAGCTAAATACGGCATTACATCTCACAAACTGTATATGTAAATAGTAATTCTCTTCTATTGAAAAACACTTTTGTTTTCTTTAAAGTGGGGTGCCCCCTAAAAAATTTTTTTTTAAAGTCAGCAGCTACAAATATTGCAGCTGCTGACTTTTAATAATCGGACACTTACCTGTCCCAGGGTCCAGAGATGCCCCCCCTCGTTCCCCGCTTCGCCATTCTTACTGTGGGCACGCACCCGGCTGTGAAGCCACAGCAGGGCACCCACTGCGCATGCGCGAGCGGCGCTGCACGCCGTGATACGCCGCGCAGTCATCTGGGACCTGTCACGTGTCCCAGATGACTGACTGTGCCGAGGGGAAGTGATGTCAGTGCTTTGGGCACTGAAGGAGGCAGACTACGAGGGACCCCCTAGCAACAGGCATTTAGAGGTGAGTAAAAAATTTATTTTTCCAATTATTTTATTTATTTTTTTATGAATTTTAAGCATTTTTATTGGTGGAAACACCACTTTAAGGACCTATATTTTTCCTACCACAGTCAAGTGTGTTACAAAATATGTTCCTATCAGGCACACAGGTATTAGCTGTCATAACTCCCAAACAATCCTGTTTATAATCAGTATGTTACTAATGCTATGATGAATTTGATAGGATAATCCCTTTGCTGGCTACTAAAGTGTCTGACTGGCTAACAAAGTGTATCTTTGTTTTCTGAGGTAATATCCAGTCTTCATTGTTTTGTGATAGCTCCCAACGGTCCCTGATTTCGAGGGACTGTCCCTGATTTGGAGCCTCTGTCCCTCTTTCCTCCTCATTTGTCCATCATTTTGGTCTGATCCATATAGTTGTATATAAAATGTACTTTTTATCTTTCAAAAAGTGTTTTCCAGTGCTAAACCTTTCATCCAAATTCTAAATTGGTGCATTTGTAAATTTTAAAAGCCAATATAAAGGAATAGTAGCTGTAAACAAAAAAAGCTTTTGTGGATTTAAAGTGGTTGTAAACCCTTACAAACCACTTTGACCTACAGGTAAGCCTAGATTACGGCTTACCTGTAGGTCCAAGAAATATCTCCTAAACCTACACGGTTTAGGAGATATTTGCCAAAAGACAGGCACTGAGTGCTCCGCTCTCAACGGCGATATGCCGCGAGTGGCGGCTCCCGTGCGCATGCGTGGGAGTGATGTCATTGCGGCGCCGCCGAATGACAGCACCGGAGCCGCGAGACCTACCAAGAAGATGGAGGCTCCGTACACAAGGGGACATCGTTGACTTCGCTGGCTCCTGTGTCAGGTAAGTGACACATAATGGACTACTATGCGATGCATAGTAGTCCACTATGCTTTACCTTTGCAGGGAAACAAAGAGGAAGTAAACCCATTAGGGTTTACTTCCTCTTTAATTAACCTTTTGTTTTGGTTAATTCTTCTTTAAGAGGGTGTGGCAGGGGGCATGTCCTATGCCTACATATGTTTGTTAGTAGGTGTCCCTCATTCCCATCTCAAAATGTTGGGAGCAGTGGCGGAATTATAGGGGTCGCTGCGATCGCCATGGCGACCGGGCCCCTTGCTGCAGGGGGCCCTCGGGGCCTCCCTGTACTCTTCACTAGGAGCGGCGTCTGAGAGGAGCTCCCCGATCGCCAATTCCAAACTGTAATCGGCGCTGTGCAGGGAGCTCCTCACATTAGGCTAAAGTGAAAGCACAGTGTGTGCTGTGCTCTTTGTCTCCCCCTACAGTGCAGTACCCGGGAGGAAGAGACAAGGTAACAGGACTGCCGTTTTTTTTTGTTTACATAAGACTATCTATCTACTGTATGTGTGTGCATGCATGTGTGTGTGCATTATGCATGTATGTGTGTGTGCACGATGCATGTATGTCTGTGTGTACATGATGCATGCATGTGTGTGTGTGTGTGTGCATGATGCATGTATGTATGTGTGTGTGTGTGTGCATGATGCGTGTGTGTGTGTGTGTGCATGATGCATATGTGTGTGTGCATGATGAATGTGTGTGTGCATGATGCATGTGTGTGCATGATGCGTGTGTGTGTGTGCGCGCATGTATGTCTGTGTGTGTGCATGATGCATGTATGTCTGTCTGTCTGTGTGTGTGCATGCACATGTGTGTGTGTGTGCATATATGTATGTGTGTGTGCATGTATGTGAGAGTGCATGTATGTATGTATGTATGTGAATGTGCATGTGTTTATCAGTGGCGGTGCGTCCAAAAGGGCGCACAGGTGCCACCCCCTCTCTCCAGCCACTCCCTCTATGACAAATGGATAGATTCATGCATAGCATGATTCTATCCATGGCCCCTGCTGCCACCCCCATATTTAGGTGTCCGGTCCCTTTTGGGGCACTGGGCGCCTGAATTACAGTGGCAGGGGGTGTTTTTGAAGCACCTGATTAGAACCATAGGCTCTAATAGGCTTCATAATAAGTGAACTGCGAGCGCCATGCTTGACGCTCACAGTCCACCCAGGTGTGTTAGAAAAGCGAAATAATAACACTGAACCGCATCTCCACCAATCAGGTGTGCGGGTCTGTTACCCGTCACCTGATTGGCTGAAACGATAGGTGCAGCTATTGGACACCTATCAGGAGGCGAGGACAGGAGATGAGGATGGCAGGAGACGCAAGGAGGACCCCACTCGTGGCCATCACCCGCTGCCCCACCAAGACAGGGTAAGTGCCGGGCAGACAGCGAGCAGGCAAGGGGGGATTCACAGTGGCAGCATTTGATGGCACACTGCCAGCATTTAATGGGCACAGTGGCAGCATTTTTTTGGCACAGTGGTGGCATTTGATGGCACAGTGGCAGAGCTTGATGGGCACAGTGGCAACATTTGATGGGCACAGTAGCGGCATTTGATGGGCACAGTGGCGGCATTTGCTAGCACAGTGGAGGCATTTGGTGGCACAGTGGCAGAGCTTGATGGGTACAGTGGCGGCATTTGATATGCACTTTATATGCAGCCACCCACTTGTGACCGGGCCCTGGTGTTCTGCCATCGGGCTTGGAGAAAAGAGCTTTTGTCCAGAGGTTGGGGGGCCCTCCATGGTTTCTTGCATCGGGGCCCTGAGCGTTCTAGTTACGCCACTGGTTGGGATGTATGAACGTATGTAGCTGCGTATAATGTTATGATAATGTATTGTTAAATATTCTACTCAGGTCTGTGCACATGCTTTAAATGCATCAAAATATGGCTTCTAATAAAACATCTCAATTGTCTGTCTGGTCTCTGGAAATGTTTTAGGCTACACTCTATTTATATTTTACACAGATAGCAGTATGGCCGTCCCACTCCAATGCTCTGGATGAAATGAAGTGTGTAAAGAAATAATGTTTTCTGTGTAAAATAACTCATGTCCATATGTTTTTAGAGCTTTTATAGAAAATGAATCCTACACATAAACATGGTGTAACGCAGAGGTGCTGAGTAGGCTGCCAAAATACATATGTTTCTGACAAACCGGAATGCATCAAGTGTTATTATTAAAGAATTTCAGTCTAATAGATGAGCGGCATACTGTAAAATCATTGCTAAAATCACTAAATGCAGCCCTTACTGTCATTTATTTCATTCTTTTTTACTGGGAGAGCAGCCACTATTTATTCAAATACCTGATACCCTAAATAATGTTGTTTGTTCTCACCCTCTTCCCTGCATCCTGCTGACTGTCAATCTGCAGGGATAGGCAAGCTTTTGAGCATAGTGTGCCGAAAAATGTTTGCAAGAAATTTCTAGTGCCAGAAATGTAACACATGGGCATGATTTATAGGAGTAACACTTAAATATAGTCAAAGTTTATGCACATTATACACTGCACAAACACAGTGGTTATGTATCATATAACACAGCATAAACATTGCAGTGATTCTAATTAAAGCGGTTGTATACCCTTAATTTCAAGTTGCACCTACAGGTAAGCCTAGATTAAGGCTTACCTGTAGGTACAATAAATATCTCCTAAACCTGCACGGTTTAGAAGATTTTTGCAAAGAGCGATTTACAACGTTGTCTACGGCGGATGCGCGCCGTAGACAATGGTGCATTTAACGGGTTAATGCCCATTCATAACTACGGCCCACCGCAGTTGAAGTGTCCCGTGCGCATGCGCGGAGCGACGTCTTCGCTGCTCTGGCCAATCGCAGCTGTGCTGCGATTGGCCGTAGTGGCGATACCCGGAAGGGTATCTGTGAAGAGATGGCTGCGGCTGGAGGGGGAGAAGAGGACGGCGTCGGGGGCCCCGATCTAAGGCAAGTGATGCATAATGAGCTAGTATGCTAGTCATACTAGCTCATTATGACTTTGTCTTGCAGGTAGTTTTAAAAAAAACCCGACCAAAAACGGGTATACAACCGCTTTAAATACCCGTGCGGCACCGTGCCCCTTACATTGCTGGCCTATGAAAGGGAAACAAAATGCTCTGGTGTCTGTTGTCAGTGGAAGAAAAACAAAATGACCTGCTGTTGGTGGTTAGTGAGAGGAAAATGCATTAACAGTCAGTGGGGGGAAAACACCTGGCTTCATTGGTCCGTGAGAATTAAAGGAGAAAAATGCTTCACCTTATTGATCAATGGGAGGAAAAACATGTCTTGACATTTGGGAGAGAAAAAATTACTCGCGCATCAGTCGAAATAAAATGTGTGTTTTTTTCTTCCTCCAGAGTGCAGAGTGGCACAGGGAAGCAAAGGTATGACATAGATACCTGTACTGACACACTCGTCCCTGTCAATCCACCTCTTACATCCAGCCCAGGTGCTTGTATGTGATTTTGCAAATAAGCATCTGGAATGGAATGGATCAGTAATGCAGGATCAGGAATCAGTAATGCAGATTTAGGACTTAGTAATGCAGAGTTAAGCCTTAGTAATGCAGGGTCAGGAATCAGTAATGCAGATTTAGGACTTAGTAATGCAGAGTTAAGCCTTAGTAATGCAGGGTCAGGAATCAAAAAATGCAAAGTCAGAACTTAGAAAAGCAGAGTCAAGACTTAGTAGTGCAGGTTCAGGAATCAGTAATGCAGGGTCCCGAATAAGTAATGCAGTGTCAAGAATCAGTGGTGCAGTGTCAAGAATCAGTAATACAGTGTCAGGAAACAGTAATGCAGAGTCATTACTTAGTAATGCAAGGTCAGAAATCAGTAATGGAGAGTCAGGATTTAGCAATGCAGTCAAGAAACAGTAATGCAGGTTAATAAATCAGTACTGCAAAGTCAATAAATGGTAACGTAGGGTCAGGAATCAGTAATGTAGAGTAAGAACTTAGTAATGTAGGGTCAGGAATCAGTAATATAGTCAGGACTTAGGCTGGTTTCACACTGGGGCGGTGGGGGCGGCAGCGGTAAAGCAGCGCTATATTTAGCACTGCTTTACCGTCGTTTTAACCATGGTATGCGGCCGCTAGCGGGGTGGTTTTAACCCCCGCTAGCGTCCGAAAAAGGGTTAGGGTGCTTTCACACTGAAGCGTTTTTCAGGAGCTACAGTGCTAAAAATAGCGCCTGTATAGCTCCTGCAAAAAGCGGCTCCTTTAACTCCAGTGTGAAAGCCGGAGGTCTTTCACACTGGAGCGGTGTGCTAGCAGGACGGTAAAAGAATTCCTGCTAGCAGCATCTTTGGAGCGGTGAAGGAGCGGTGTATTCGCCGCTCCTATAACGCTCCTATACCGCTCCTACCCATTGAAATCAATGGGACACCGCGGAGATACCACGGTAATAACGCCGGCAAAGCGCCGCTGCAAAGGGTTTTAACCCTTTTTCGGCCGCTAGCAGGGGTTAAAACCACCCAGCTAGCGGCCGTATACCGTGGCTAAAACGGCGGTAAAGCAGCGCTAAATATAGCGCTGCTTTACCGCCGCCGCCCCCACCGCCTCAGTGTGAAACCAGCCTTAAAACCAGCCTTAAAACCAGCCAGCAAAACGGTATCCCTGCAGTGTCATATTGATTTCAATGGGTAGGAGCGGTATAGGAGCGGTGAATACACCGCTCCTTCAGTGTGAAAGCACCCTTAGTATGTTTTTTCCTTCCACTACCCTGCTATATGCAGAGTGGCGCAGAGAAGCAGAGTTATAACAGTAATGGAGGGTCAGGAATCAGTAATGCAGGGAATGGAACCAGTAATGCAGGGTCAGAAATCAGTAAAGTAGAGTCAGGACATAGTAATGCAGGGTCAGACATCAGTAATGTAGAGTCAGGACTGAGTAACACAGGGTCAGGGATCAGTAATGTAGAGTCAGGACTTAGCAATGCTGGGTCAGGAATCAGTATGCAGAGTCAGAACTTAGAATTGCAGAGTCAAGACTCAGTAATGCAGGGTCAGGACTTAGCAGCTCATGGTCGGGAATTAGTAATTTAGAGTCAAGAATCAGTAATGCAGAGTCAAGAATCAGTAATACAGGGTTAGGAAACAGTAATGCAGGGGCAGGAATCAGTAATGCAGGGGCAGGACTTAGCAATGCAGGCTCAGGAATCAGTAATGCAGTCAGGAATCAGTAATGCAGGGGCAGGACTTAGCAATGCAGGGTCAGGAATCAGTAATGCAGAGTCAAGAATTCGTAATGCAGGGTGCAGGGCATACATTATATGTGTGTTTTTTGTCTTCCTCCATCCAACTATATGCAGGGTGGCACAATTAACCGAAGGTATGACATAGCTACCTATCCTAGCACACTCCTACATGCCTGTACATCTTTTTCATCCAGCCCAGTTGCTTGTATGTGTTTTTTCAAATAAGCATCAGGAAGCACTTGGGAGGTGGCTTGGCAGGCACTAGTGCACCAATAATGCAGGGTCAGGAATCAGTAATGCACAACAGTGTTAACTTTGACATCAACTTTCAATTTAGTTTTAGTCATAGTCTTTTGACTAAAATGCCATTGTAGTTTTAGTTGTATTTTAGTTATCTGAATTGTTTTAGTGCTAGTCATATTTCAGTCAACTAAAATATTTTAGTTGACCAAATTAACACTGATGCACAGTCAGGAATTAGTAATGTAGGGTCAAGAATCAGTAATGCAGGGTCGGGACCTAGTAATGCACAGTCTGGAATGTGTGTTTTTTCCTTCCTCCACCCCACTATATGCAGAGTGGCACAGAGAAGCAGAGGTATGACAGTAATGGAGGGTCAGAAATCAGTAATAATATGTGTCCAAAATAAAATATAATTAAATTGGATCAGTAGCGCTTACTCAACCTTTAAACTAATCTGCAGAAATAGCCTCTGTTAACAAATTACCATGTGATGAAAAAAATCAAAATATATAAATACAGTCGTGTATATAAATAAATATTCCAAATAGCACCTTGTGATAAGTGAATACAAAAATAGTGACACAAACTGTAATGACACCAACTCACATATATCCAATATTGAATGGGATATAAGTACTGGAATAAAGTGAGTAAGCAAAATATTAAAGAGGAAGTAAAGCCTCTTAAAAAAAAAAAAGACACCCTGCAAGGCAAAGTCATAATGAGCTAGTATGCATAGCATACTAGCTCATTATGAAAGACTTACCTGAAAACTAAGCCCCCGAAGCGGTCCTTATCCACGATCTTCTGCGCCGTCATCCAGGGCCGGAGTGACTTCCGGTTCTCGCCGCTCCAGCGCTATCATTCGCTGGAGCGGCGATGACGTCACTCCCGCGCATGCGCACGAGATCGGCATATCGCCGTGATCTCGACATCCTCAGTGCGCCCTCAGTGCGCCTGCGTGCCGCTGTCTGCGGCGCATGCGCCGTAGACAGCGATGCCTTTTCATTTCTAAATATCTCCTAAACCATGTAGGTTTAGGAGATATTTATTGGACCTACAGGTAAGCCTTAATCTAGGCTTACCTGTAGGCCAAAGTCATTTGGAAGGGTTTACTTCCACTTTAACACATAATAATATACATCAAAATAATGTGAAAAATTAAAATTCAAATAAAGTCCATTCAAACGTGAAAAAAGAAAAACTGTTTTTTGTTCCTCTTCAAAATCCCTTTTTCCAAAAGTGCTGGAAAATAATGAAAGATATTGGAAAATAATCTTCTTCCACCACACCACTGTGTAATTATGTGACCGCTCCCAAAGGAATCTCACTCACCAGATCCAAAGCTCGCACTTTCGTGTCGAGCAAATGCGCAAATAAAACTCAAACAGAAATCCAGTCATTTCTCCACACTTATTCACTCAGTGATATTGTGATGCTCCTCATGTAAACGAAAAAAGTGCTCCAATAGTGTGATAAAGTAACACCACTTTTATTAAAACACACAACACAAAAGCTTCAACCGATTCACTCACATTATATTCAAATAAAACTAGCAAAATGTGAAAAAGGTAATCTCCACAGCAGGCTTCACTGAAAATTTCACAATCACTGCAAAGGTCTGTAGTCACGGCGGACTCGAGGTGCAACAGATAATATGATGTCTCACCCCCTCCTCGTATCTCAGACTTCCAAAAAAGTACGATTTTTCCTCCTGTTTGTAGTGGCGCTGGTGCTGTTTACAAATGATTGCCGCTCAGCCAGGCATCACTGGGGAAGCCCGGATTTCCCCTTGCATCAGAGGGGGGCGGGGTCAGGTGACGGGTGGCCCCGTCCTCCTCAGCTAAGACCTGTCAGGCGCCGGGATTCCCGCTGAGTCTCCGGTGGAGACAGGATGCGCTGCGCTGGACGTCATCGGGAGAGATCCCTGGACCCGGAGAAGAGATCACCCATCGCCGGATACCAAGAGTGGATTACCACCGCTGGAATCTTTTTTTTTTATTTTTTTATTTTTAATAAAGGACTTATCCCAACGGTGTCTGTGTGTTTTTTAAACATTTTTTTAAACTTTCTTTGTGAAATGGTAGGGGTACAATGTACCCGTTACCATTTCAAACAGGGGGGGCGGGATCTGGGGGTCCCCTTGTTAAAGGGGGGTTCCAGATTCTGATAAGCCCCCCGCCCGCAGACCCCCACAACCATCGGCCAGGGTTGTGGGGGTGAGGCCCTTGTCCCCATCAACATGGGGACATAGTGCTTTGAGGGGTCACAGACCCCCAAAGCACCCTCCCAATGTTGAGGGCATGTGGCCTGGTATGGTTCAGGAGGGGGGACGAGAGAGCGCCTCTTTTCCTGCGGCCTGCCAGGTTGCGTGCTCGTATAAAGAGTCTGGTGTGGATTTTTGGGGGGAACTCCACGCCATTTTTTTTTAAACTTGGCGTGGAGTTCCCCTTAAAATCCATACCAGACCCTTGGTATGGATATTTGGGGGGAACCCCACGTCATTTTTTTTTATTTGATGCAGGGTTCCCCTTAATATCCATACCAGACCTGAAGGGCCTGGTAATTGAATTTGGGGGGAACCCCACGCATTATTTTTTGTTTATCAATGACTTTCAATGACTGTTCTCTGTATTACGGGGAGCCGACAATTTATTATAGCCGCAAGTGCTTTTAAATTACTTTTTTTCCTGCAGAAATGAAACTTTGTGCAGGGACAGTTCTAAGCACAGGAAATATGCGCCCCTTTACAGGCATACTACTCACACCCCCAGGTACGAAATTTAAAGGAATATTACACTTTCATTGTTTCACTTTTAAGCATTATTAAAATCACTGCTCCCGAAAAAACGTCAGGTCCCCAAACACTTTTTAGGACAATAACTTGCATATCAGCCTTTAAAATTAGCACTTTTGATTTTGAACGTTCGAGTCCCAAAGACTTTAATAGGGTTCTAAAGTTCACGCAAATTTTAGGTCTGTTCGCAGGTTCTGGTGCGAACCGAACAGGGGGGTGTTCGGCTCATCCCTACTCTCCAGTGTCTTCCCAAATATAGATGTTAAATGAACAGGTCTATAGTTACTTGGTAAAGACTTTGACCCCTTTATAATTATAGGCACCATGTTGGCCTTACGACAATCCAGTGGTACTATGCCAGTCATTAAAGAGTCCCTAAAAATTTAAAACAATGGCTTTGAAATGACAGAGCTCAATTTTTTTTGGATCCGTGGGTGTATGCCATCTGGTCCTGTTTATCTGTAATCCTTCTTAGTACTAAGTCCCTTTCACCCCCAGCACACTAGCTGAAGTTTTAGATCAAATTGACAGTACCAGTGCCTGTACTAGCTTCTGAAGTACACAAGGTTGCAAAGGACAATAATGTAAACCAATTCTGTAGTCTTTCTGTGTGTATGTAGTCTGTTATATGTGCTAAGTAACCAAACTCTTTTCACCAGTTTTATAAAAACATAAAACATCTTTTTGCTTTTCATCTGTACCACACCAGGTTTTCATCCTATGTTTGGTGAGTGTATAGCTTAATTTGTACAGTATAAAATTATTATGGTTCCATGGCTTTATTTGTAATTTCATAGTCCTTAAAAAAATGATTAAAGCCTCATACACACGATCAGGTTTTCCGCAGAAAAAAACTCATACTTTTGTCCGAAGGCGTGCCTGGATTTTGTCTTGCACACAAACGGCAAGGAATTGTCGGCAAACAAACACGAACGCAGTGACGTACTACATGATTTTTCAGCTCTTTAGCTCCACCCTTTGGGCAAGTGTTGACTTGCGTTTTCCGTTTGCTCTTTTCATTTCGTGCTTTTCAGTTTGTTTCTGAATGGCCG
The DNA here is from genome assembly GCA_028564925.1 of Lithobates sylvaticus. NCBI lineage: Eukaryota > Metazoa > Chordata > Amphibia > Anura > Ranidae > Lithobates > Lithobates sylvaticus. Next base: position 155,553,465 of record CM053034.1, read on the forward strand.
TTCGTCAACCAGACATGTTCAGGAATCGGAGGAGATAACGTGTTATTTATTATTGGCCTTGGAGTTATTGCTTTGTCCCAAGTCCAGTCCAGGAAAAGGAGGAGTCAGAGTTCTTGGACCAAAAATTGGTTGCTTTATTAATCGTGACCAATTATGTCATTTGCCTTTGCTGCGGGAGCTCCAGGAGAATAATCCATAAGTTTTTCGGAAATATCTCTGGATAACGGACCCCTGCTTTCACCAACTCTTGGCACTGTTGACCCCCTATATTAAGAAGCAGGACACATGCATGAAGCTTTTATTTTTTGGTTGAATAATAATGATTTGATTTGTTATATTTTCTATATTTTTGGATGCATAGAATGCACTTTTTGGTTAAGTTCTATTGGCAGATAGCATGTCTAATTTTATTTGTTTTCTTTTTTTAATGCACAATAAAAATATTGTGGAGAATAATACTTAACTATGTGTTTTACTTCAAATGACAGTTTGGGAGTAGCAGTTACATTTAAAAAAATACAATGTAAAATTAACAAGGAACACCAACATAGTTGTATCTTTGATCTGAAAGGTAAGTGAACCAACAATGCACTAGATTAAAGGAATCTGTTTAGAAAATACAAAACAAACCTTTACAACCCCTTTAATCAGCCACAGAACCTGTGTGATTAATATGTGTTCAGTTTTAAAGGGATGAGGTGGCAACCCTACCTCTTACAGACTGCTAAGACGGTGACCCCAAATTATAGGTGGTCTTAGTAAGCTCTCATCAATCTCATCAGAATGCAGTTGTCATCAGGCACATAAAGACCTCACAGGACATCGGCAGAGACTATAGAGGCAGAGTATTTTTAAGGACCGGGAACCATAGAAAATACCAAAGGACCACGTATTACATTTCTCTCGCTCCAGTCACACCAATTCAGCAAGAGAGAACAAAGGGTAGCCCATAGTGTAAAACTGTATACTTTAATAACATAAATAAAAAGTACATTTATTCACAATCATTGCTGAATGTAAAAGCATAAGAATCTTTCAAGCACCGCCACTGACTCGGCGGGTATAATGACATCAATAATACAATTTATACAATTTATTGGGGAGTTTTGTAAGCCAGTATAATACAGTACACTGCCAGACAAGGAAACCATGTCTGAATTTTTTCAGTTGTAGAAAATCATAGCTGACTGAAGATTTACATAGAAAGACAAATTTTATTACCACTGAAATAAAAACAATTAGTGTAACATTTACATATGTTATATCCCCCCACACACAAAATTGGAGTTGTTCTTTTTAAATATTGCTCTAATCATTCATGATTAGCAAAACAAAAAATTACAGGGATACAACATCTATGAATTACAATAATTATTAAATTAAATTAGATTGCATCCTTTTATTATGTTTATTCTTTCTGTTGCTTTGTACGTTTTCTTTTTGATACATTTTCCTTTTGGGTATTCATACAGATATTTCTGGTTACAGCAGCGAAACCAGGCAGAGCAGGCAATTACTGACATAGACAAAGTTGTAGACAAAATTGATGTGAGGTAGCTAAAAAGGTTTCATAGGGTAATAAGTCAAAAAGATATATATTATATATATTGGTCCTCTAATAATACATAGACCCACAGGGCAATTGAAGGAAAAAGAATATAAATAAATATATAGGCAGTAAAATTTCAACTGCTTGTGTACAAAAGAGACAGATTCTGGAGCAGAGATCTCAGTAGTAATAAAGCTGAGGGTATTCAGCTCTACTGCCCCAGAACCATTCAGGCCAACCCTTCCTAAAATCTGCATTTCCGTACACTTGACCAAAATTTTATTACCACGCTCTTCAGGGCAATATAGAGGAATTAGGCTGCCCATAAAGTACACAGCCACTGTATGCTCTGTACTCCTGAGTTGTCACCTCATTGTCTGAAAAGTGAATA